>VZTX01022490.1:789344-836433 GCA_013400915.1 Pardalotus punctatus | reverse complement strand
GTCACCCCCCCCCCCCCCCACAGGAACATCCCTTTGTAAGCAGTTTACAAACAATAAAATGAAGATTGGAGTTCCAGTGTTTTATAATATAAGACCTCAGCCTTTGCACATTCCTAATTTTACTGGTATGGGTACCATGAAGCCTTTTGACATATTCATGTGAATACGTCATATGCCCTTCAGTATTTTATGAGATCAACTATGTGTCAAAACCTTTCTTAGTGAAGCAGAAATGTACTTTTTATTATTTCCATAGGAACTGGGAGGCACATTAAAATCTATATTATTGACTGAAAAGAAACTTTCTTTTTTATTACTGTAGAATAGAGATAGTGAATAGGCTGAAAAGAGAATGCTGCACACCTACTGCATCATGATCTCATTCTCAACATGATTGCCTCGGTGCTTGCCAGTGCCAATGTTCATGAGTCACACTCCAGTATATGATTTGCTTAAAAGCAATAAATGTCAGCACTTTTATTTACGATCCGCCTTTGAAGATTTGGAAGTCATAACTTCAACACATTTTTTTCTACGACTGTGAAGGCTAGGAACTGGCTTTACCGTTCTCTTTTAAATGAAAGATGAAAGCTTTGATGCGTTGCTCAGTCTCACCTAGCTGCAGTGGGTTAAGATGTGTAACTATCCAAACCCACTTCTTCCTCCACTTGGTGAGAAATTACCGTTCTGGTAGGTGGGGTGGCAGAAATGGCTTTTCTGACTCTCGCTCAAAATCAGCTGAAGTTGTTCGGGTCGCTAGACTCGTGTCACAGCAGGCCGGAGCGCCCGAGCCAGGACGGTTGTTCGGCGCTGGGGCGCTGACAGGCTCTGGCAGAGAGCTGGGGGTGCTGGCAGCGGGATGAGCTCGGCACCTGCCGTGGGAGCCGCTGTTGGCACCTGCCTGCCGGAGCTGCCGTGTGCTGAGCAAACGCTCTCGTGCTGGAATTTCAGCAAGGGGTCGTGTATGATCCGTGGGGGAGGGAAAGAAGTGGGGAAGGCGAAAGACCAGACAAATGATCCATATGGTGAGTCAGTGGGAAAGAACTGAATGCAATTCCAGCCTAATAATGATTCATAGCTGCATTGTTTATAGTTCTTGAGAGTGTCTGATCACATGGGCTGCAATGTACACGTTTGTGTGCTGTCCTTGAGGACAAATGAGGGAATTTACAAGGGAAAAATCCCAACAAGCTTTCAATTTTAGCTTACCTTTCTTGTGTGCATTTGAAAGTTTCCATTTATTCTAACTCTCATAGCCCCAGGCTCCTGTGCTAATAAGCCTGGCAAATTTTTCTTGTGAACTAAGTGTGCTGTCTGGAAACCTTACAAGCATTGTGGAGCTGCTTTTAGGACACCTGTGGGAACACGGGGCGCCGCTCTGCAGTGTTGTTGTTACCTGCCCAGCAGCCCTGCAGTGGGGAGCTGGCTTTGCACATTCCCTCCTCAGTGGATAAACCTGTCCTTCATCCTCGTGGTGCTCGAGTTTGGTGTGTGTTCGACTGCCTCCCCTGTTGCTATATCTTGCTCGAGTCCAAGATAAATGGCAGTGCTGATTTGCTGGAATTAGGTTCTCGAGTGATTGTTTTCTCTGCTTTCCTGATGTAGCTGTGGGCAGCGTGGATCCTGCCCGAGCTGCAGATAACATTCAGTCAGCACCCAGGGCAGCTGCAGTGGTGTAGAAGGCAGTTATTCTGGTGGTGAGGTATAATATAAACTACAAAAAGACTTTTTTGGCTAATGATTCCTAAAGAAAGAACCCTTTTCAGTGGAAATTATTCAGAGGGACGTAATTGTGGTTGAGTGGCTGTTCCCATGGTGGGTCTGCACACCACCTTCCCTTTTCAAGAATGGCCAAATTACTTAAAATGTTTAACAGTTCAGTCACTTATAAACTGCATTTGTAGAAAAGTACATCCATACAAGTATGCAAGAACCTAAATTATTACCATGAAAGAAGATTCAGGAATGGCATAAAATGGGTGAGAAGCTTCTGCAAATACTATTATATGGTTAAGCAATTATTTTTGAAAAGTATTTATGAAAAAAAGTGGTGGGCACAACCAAAGGGAAGAAACCCCCTTGTGTCTTTCTCCCTGGAAATGTGGTGAGAATTCTTATACATAGATTTTTTATCCGATGTTCTTCCCTTTGGAGAAATGGCAGTGAGAGGAGGGAACAGGAGAAACTGGAGGGTGGAAAGTCAAATGGAAGTCTAAGGGTAGGTTATGTTAAATAAATGTTAAATGTCATTGCAAAATGCTTGAGCCCTGAACCGATGCCCCTTTATGAAATATCTGTGACATAATTGTTTGAGTAATCGTTAATTTGGTTGGTTTTTATCAGGAGCTGGAGAGAGTAACCCATAGGTGAAGAAAATACTTTCAGAGAAGCTTTTCACCTCTCATATCAGTGCTCAGCATCCAGCTGAGAATGCCTCTCCCTGGCCTGTTGTCTCCTCTCTCACAATATGAATCTCTCTGGTAATTTCCACCCCCGAGTCTGAGACCTGTTCCCCAGACTCCTGATGGTCCATGAAGAGAGGAAACAGACCCTTCATAGGAAAATCCTCACACAGATTTCAGTGTCCCAGGCTGGAAGGGATGCGCTCTAGAATAAACACTGGGTTCTCTTCCTATGAAGTGAGCGAGAGCTTGCTCAGATATCACTGACTGCATCTCCTTAGGTAAGTCTCACCCTCTCCTGAATGGATGTAAAGAACATGTAATGTCCTTTAACTTGTAGTATATTGATTAAAATACCTGCACCGATTTTACTAACTCCTAATGCCTCAAGTGAAGAGTAACTAACTCTGCTCACATGCTCATTTTGAGATGCACTGCAGTACCTTGGAGGAAACAATTAGCAGTGTGTTTCCTGAATTTCGGGAACATGTTCCTGAGTAGTTGGAACAGTGGAAATTTATTTCTGAGAATTTGCAGGGTTTGGCTCACCCCATGGCATCTTCCTGTGCTCTGTGACTGTGGGCATGCACACTTTCTGACGGGGAATAGTGTACTATGCTCTAATATATATGTATTATTTTCTTGATGTAAGGAAGAAATAAGTATTTATTTTAGTTCTCATCTAATGCTTCTTTTGGTTTAAAAAGTCTGTTACCAAACACAAGAGGCCAAATTCTGCTGTTTAGTTTCAAAGTAAACTGGAAATTATTGGATTCACTTTGGATTGATGTTAGTTAATTGCTAATCAAGTTAAACTCACTGGATATTTTATATACAGCTTCCTGAGAAAAGAGAATTCTAATAGGACTTAAACACACTCCTGGCTGGTTTGTTTTGTTGCTTTTTTGGCTTTTAGGGTTTGGTTTTTTTTGCTTGTTTTTTTCTTACATAGTTCCAGATTATTGCTATCTTTGTC
Organism: Pardalotus punctatus; assembly: GCA_013400915.1. Classification (NCBI taxonomy): domain Eukaryota; kingdom Metazoa; phylum Chordata; class Aves; order Passeriformes; family Pardalotidae; genus Pardalotus; species Pardalotus punctatus. Next base: position 833,055 of record VZTX01022490.1, on the reverse strand, counting down.
TTCTCACATGTCCATTTTTGCACAAGAGTGGTATACTGCTTCCAATCTTTGGGGCTCTAAAATCCAGAAGGACAGCTGGGAGCCAGGGGAACTCTAACATCATAGTTATGAAATATGAAATAAATTTTGTAAACAACCGTGGCTGCCCTCTTCTCTTACTTTAGGAGTCTGCTAGCACACTGTAATGTGTTTGTTTTCTTTTTGCTCCGTGAAACTAGGGGGAGGTTCATCTTGAATTGGCATATGAAATAGGGCTTTCTCATGGCTTGGAAGATGCTTGGACATCACAGGGAAGAGCAGCCAGGGTCGCTAGAGGAGCAGAGAGCAGCAGAGCCTCTTAGACATCCCCTGTTTGAGGTGCTGCTCTGAGCTCCGCCTTATCCTTCATTGAATGTGTTGTAAACAAAGCTGGGAGTGTTTTTTCCTACTCCTGTTTGCCTGTTCAGCTGAAGCTTCCACGATGAGTGATGGTGAGAAGGGCCAGGCAGTGGGCTCATCTTCACAGCGCCACATGAGCCCACTGACTTTCAGTGTTTCTCATTAGATTTTCACTTGTGTTTCCTTTAGAAGGTATTTAAAAGGTTTGGTTTTATCTTGTGCTGTGTATTTTATTGCACAATTGTATTTAAACATCACCTTTCAGCTGAATATCACAGTTTTTGCATGAAGATCTGTTGATATGGTCATGGGATGAATTTATCCCACCTGTAAAGTAATACACTTAGAGATAAATAATTGCAGCTCAATTTCTTTTGCTTAGCTTGGTTTTACAAAGTAAGTTGTATTCAGTCTTGGCTTTTTTGTCTATACCTGTGAATGCTAATAGCTGTTTCAGTTAAATCCACTAAAAACTTTCTCAGTTGACTAATCTTATTCATATTACATAGATTTTTGTTCAGATTACATCGATTCAGCCTAATATTTTGATATCTATGTATATGTTTGATAAATATTCAGATTGCAAATAATTTACATAGATTACACAGATTATTCTTATCTTGGATTAGAGGGAAAGATGCTGAGTGCTGCAAATTAATTTCCTCTGTGAATGTGGTGCTATAGGAGTGAGTTGTGGTTTAAATTTTAGATTGTGTCTGCTCTTGCTCTCAACAAAAAACATTCCTAGGCTCTACTTGATTTTGGAGAGAAGAGGATTTTTCCCTTGATGCTCTAACATACAGAGTTTTCATTTGTTTGGATATTTTTTCCAGTCTTAATAGCTTTGTTAAGAACTGTGTAATGTTTCATGGAACACAATAAATGGAGCAGAACTGCCTGTTCTCAGAAAGACTGTCAGTGGAGACTCATCACTGGATGGAAATGCTTCCAGTCAGGTTCTACAGGGACCAGCGCTGGAAAAGTGCTCTTAAGGATTTTCAATAGTGTTTTGAAAGTTCATATAAAATCTCTGCTCTTAAAATGCCCGTGTGCCACCATTTGGAGGAACACAAACAAGGACAGTAAAGTGCTGGTACTCAGTGGCCTATATTGCTTATAAGCAGTCTGTTTATGTTACATTTGACTTTATTGAAAGATATTCAGGCTCAATTAGGAGTAAGCAGTGCAGGTCCTCTGTGCAATGGGAAGCTGTGTCCAGCGGCTGGGATGGATTTGCAGCTTGGCAGATGAGAAAGAGTAGCAGCCAACAACACAATGTTAGGGCAGAAAATGACACCCTTGGGTGGGCAACAATGGGACAAAGCAAAGGTGTGATTTTACTTTGAAGTGTGACATGACAGATGCTGGGAAGCTGCTTCTCGTGTTGGTGTCAGTGTTGGTGTAAGGACTTCAGGAGCTGGGGAGGAGGCTGAGCAGTGCCACCAGAGTTACATCGGGGCTGAAAGAGCTCTCTGTCCTGGTTAGCACATCAAAAGGACAGCTCTGAGAAGCCACTGAACAGCCTGAAAGAACCTTCCCGGCATTGAATACTGGATGATGAAGAATCCTACAGACTTATGGAAAGGAGATAAGGAAAGGTTTGTGAAATGCCTGAATTGAGGCGTTTTTGGGAAGTAGATAAGACATTTTTTGCAGATCCTTTGGGCAGCCCACCAAAGGAATCAAAAGCCCCATTTCCTGATGGCTGCATATCAAGACCATGTGACCTTCTGAAAAATATATCTAAGTTAAACATAAGTAAGTAGGTTTCTTATTTGGATATCTGTATGAAATACGGAGGCCTGGATATATTGAGACGTTGAAACAATGGAAAAATTAAAATATTAGATAATTGTACTTTTTTTTTTTTGGTTCTTAGACTGAGTTTACAAATATCTAAGCTTCTATATTTTGGCCGTTTTCTCATTTTCCCTGCATTCCTTGAACAGTAACTGGCCATACCATGCTGTGTAGTCAGTCATTCTTTGCATATGGGTTTGAGGTTCATTAAAGGTATGCAGGCTTTTTTTTGTACTTTCTTCCCAAGCTCTGCCTTATGCAGCTGTCCTGACAACAAAAAAGAAAAATCCCTCATAAATATTTCATAAGAGTATTTAGGGATCAGCCTTTTCCTAGAGAGGAAGGACCCTCCTTCCAATAGTATAGATTATACATACACTTTCAGAGACACTTCTTTTTTTTCAAGCCTCACTAAACTGGTTTAAGCTCAGATTCTTAAAAAAACTGGCATGATTAAACAATCTGTATGTACCAATAAACAATGCCTTTTCAGATGCTTGGTCTTACTCCACTTTACTGAGTGTACTCAACTCTTCTATTACTATGAAAGTAAAGAAATATAAGAAAATTTCTGCTCTGGGAGACATAAAGAAGCGTACAGAAGCACTGAAAATGAAGCCTTGTATGTTCACCTGAGCTGGTATAAGGGGCCTGGAGGAAGGGGAGAGGTGCTCACGGAATCTTGAAAGGCAAAGGTGTTTTTACTGCTTTTTTTTGTACTGTTGAAACGATGACCTTTCAAAAATAATATTTTCATTGCTTTGATGCCTGTTTTTTGCTTAGGTTATGTTATCATTTTGAGCTCACAGTTTAGTGGATAGAGGATAAGGTAAATAGAAAAGGGAAGCAAAAACCTACCCAGAGTTTATATCAGAAAGGAGCAGATGTTTCAATGCACATTTAAACACATATTAGAGTCCCAAATGCATCTCAGAAGTGCAGAGCATCAGTTGCCACTTCTCAGTGGCAAATTAGTTACCTGTTTTGGATTCCTTATGGCTTTGAGCTGTCTCAGCATTAAATACAATATTTCAGGATGAACCACAGTATTGAAAGGCAGGAGTTTGATTGATCTTGTTTTTATTTTCATAAGTAGAGTAGTGACTAGAAATGAAAACCCAGATTGTACTCTGGCTTCTAGGGGGAGAGGGTCTCCCAAGTACAGAATATAAAAGCTCAACAGATGTGATTAAAAAGCAGCAGCATTTTGGATATATTGACCAGAATATGGTAGTGTGATGTGATGTGCTGTAGGGGACAAGAGAAGAACACAGGTTATCCAGCTGTCTGACTGTGGGGTGTGTTTCTTATTTAAGCAGTTACAGAACTCATGTTTCATTTCTTTCTGCTTAAACACAAGTTCAGACAAGAAGCCTAAATGAACAAGCAGCTTTTGTCTTTTAGCTGTCTTGGCCATGTTTCCATACTCTGTCAGTCGTTTTTAAAGAAACCTAATTTCCTGTAACCTGGGCATTTTTGTGAGTCAGTCAGATCCATGGAAGTGATCCCTGTGGTCAGACATGCAGGTACTGCATTAATAAACATATGATGGTTTTCCCTGCATTTTATTGTTCTGATTGGGAAGCAGTTAATTTTGGAATCTTGCAGCTGCATTTTGACTGCACATTGATGTTATGTTTAGGCCTTTTGGTGGCTCAAAAATTACCTTAATTTTCTTTGCCAGGAATATTGCTTTTTATTATTTTTCTTAAATAAAAGACCCATAGAGATTTCCATAATTTTTTTTGAAAGAAACTATGTGAAATTATTGCTGCAAGACAGTGAGGAAGATTAAAATTTTTGCTGCTTTAGCAGCATTTTGAATGAAAACATCCTACAATCAGAAACCTACATGGTTTGACTAGCAAATATAGAAAGCAAAGGCTTCTATGTTTCTGATTTTTTCCCCTCATTTCAACCTGTCAAATTAATTCACTCAATTTAATCCAAATTTGCAAAAGTTTTGGTATCTCTGAAAGATGTTTTGAAGGGGTTTACTTTTGCAAACAAAGGGGGGAAAAGAAATCTTGACAACAAAACCTCAGTTGTATTTTACCTGTGTTCTCATTATTTTCTCTAAGTCTCTTAAGGAAATAAAAACCTACTTGTGCTTCATGGCTCTTATAACCTGAAGACCAGTTCTGTAAAGCTTATGACAGTTGCATTGCTGGCCTTAAGAGACTGCTTTTACTCCACAGAGCTTAATGCTAAAAACTAATGGGAAAATTCACTTAGTTTTAAGTGATTTGTTTCTGTCAGCACTAAAAGAGAAATCTTAAGGCTGATGTAGCTGCACAGCTTGTATGGTGGTAAATAAAGAAGCTGCCTGTTGTATCTGCATATAACAAATTTTAAACCAAGGTCAAAATCTTAATTTCAAGCTTTAACATGCTTCTATTTCAGACTCTCTTTATAGGCTTGTATCCTGCAAATGGTGGTGTGAGGCTCATCCAAGGGTCAGTCCTGGTGAGTGAGTCAGGATTCAGATCTACCCACAGTACAACCTTTGCTCAAACTGACACAGGACGAAAGCAGAAATCTGGAGTTCTGTCAAAGTTTCCTTCCTTTGCTTCATGTCTATTCCTGAAACCTGGCCAGGGCACCACTGATCAACTCTTCCCAATTAGAAACAGGAAAAAAAAAGACTATGGGCAGGGCAGGCCCTGGGGAGTGCCAGGTTTTCTTTGTGGCTCTGGTGGGAGCTCAAAGCCGTCTCGAATACAGCCACAGTGTCTGAGCCGTGACACAGTGCAGGCTGGCGGGAGTGTCTCGCAAGTAATATTGACCAGGTGGGTCTCTGGATGGGACCAGTAATTATTTGAAATCACAGGCAAATATTGCTCAATCTTTTCTAATATTTTAAATTCCTGAGGGTATAGTTAATGTGTAGGTACTGCCATTTCACACACGTTGAGTTTCTTCTTTAATTTTAGAAATATTGGTGTACACAGTCTGAAAAAATTTGTTGACAATGCAGCACGCTACATGTAGTAGTAAATGGAGATAGTCACTTTAAAATGCTCAGGCTTTGTAGCCATATGTACAAGATATGAGGAGCAAAAATGCATTGTGTAGGGATAGCTGTGTTCCCATAGCTGTGGGTGTCTCAGGGTGTGCAGCAGCCAGATAACCAACCTGCCAAACCCTGCCCGTATCCGGCTGCCGCATCAGCAGCTCTGCTTCCAGCGAGGCCTTACGGCTTTTTTGTGGCTTTTGTTGCTTACTGGAGTTCTTCTTTTTGGAGGAAGGATTTCGTTGACCTCTTATTACTGTGCAGCGAATCAGATCATCTGGCATTAGCACTTGAAAGAATATTTGACAAACATCACCTGAGAAATTCGGTCCTCCTGACACTGAAGCTCGGGCCGCAAGCACACCAGATATAAATATTCCAGAACAGTTCTTCCATTATCCTCACATCACCAGCCTGGTTATTTGGGCTGTGTGATACTGTCTGACTATGAACTATTAATTGGGAAAGACACTGTGCATGCGGATCCAAACAATGAAGCAATTTTAGGGAGCTCTTTTATTAATTTTGAATAAAAATTTTATTCTGGACCTGAGCAACAATTTCTTCCTCAATATTTTAGCAAAAGTAGACAATTCCCGTCAAAGTTTCCATTACTATAAATTAACATTTTTTTTCCATTGTGGAATGGACTTCCATTTCAAAGTTCTTTATAGAATAATGCTACTCTTAGCCATAGTGAGGTCTTTGTCACCTGGAGTCCCAGTAAGGAAGACAGCACATTCTTGTAAATTTGATACGTGGACTTAGAAATTTGTGGTGTAGAAAACATTCGGTTCATTTTCAGGTGACTGACTGGGGCTAGTTCACTTCCCTTTTACTTATAGCCTGATTTCCATTTGAAAATGGGAATATTGATACTGATCTCATTCCTTCAGAATGTACACATGGAAATGCTACAGATGTATTCTATTTATATGACATACGTATTATAAGGAAGGATTATCTATTAAAGAGAGTCAAAGACTGCTCTTTTATATTCTGACAAAAAGGCTTTTTGATTAATCTATATTAAGTAATATAATTTAGTTTATTGTGAACATGTGAAAACCATTGGTTTGGTTTGTTGTTTTTTTGGGTTTTGTGCTTGGGGATTTTTTCTTTTTTTCTTTTTTTGTTGTTTTGATTTTGGTTTTGGTTTTTTTGTGGGTTTTTTGTGGTTTTGTGGGTTTGTTTTGGTGGTTTTTTTTGGTGTTTTTTGTGGGTTTTTTGTGAGGTTTTTTTGTTTGTTTTGTTTGTTTTTTTTGTTGTTGACATCAGAATTTCTTACTATAATTTTTGATGACGTGTTCACTCTTTCCAGACACAGGTACTGTAGTTATAGGTATGGATTCATCTTTTCTCTGATAAAAAAATCATGTTAATATGATATCCTGCAGATCTCTGATGTTTACATAGCATCAGCACAGGGAAATACTACTTTCAGTTTGATACATAAAGTCCTCCTTGTCTCTTGTGTCTTTTGTCTGTAGGCTATTATGCATGGGACTAAAGCCATGCATGACTTGAGCAAATGTTTGAATAGGGTTCTTGTGTAGTGGGACTGTATAAACCATTAGGCATACTCTCTTTAACTTGGTGATGAAAACATTATGGTACATTTGGTCACACAAAGTAGAGTAAAATTGCTTTTGTGGCAGCAGAATAAACAGCATTCTAATCTGTGGGGTTTTTTTATTGTGCACGCGTGTGTGCGCTGCATACTTGTGGCAAAATTATCAGAGGACTGAACATGAAAAGTGTTAAAGTTATTTGAGTTGTGGAGTTAAAGCTGGACTGAAGAGAGAAAAAATGTGTTATCTTTTTCATTCTGAAATTTGAAATCAAGATTATTCTGTCATTTTTTGTGATCTGAGCCTGAAACCTGTTAATTGACGTGTGAGGCTGTTGCTAACCATCTTTGTCTCTTATAAAGCCTTTTGTAAGGGCATTGTTTTCCTTTCTCCTCTGTATGTGCTGAATACTGGAGAGGAGACTTGAATTTTTGCTGTGGGAATGTGAAAAACACGGGAAGCTGCTCTCTGCCAAGATATTTCCCCAAGAATCTTCTCTACATAGTGACAATTGATGACCTGTCAGGTGTAGTTATGCGCCACAGCAATGATACGAGGTCAGTCAGATGAAACCAAGGTATGTATTCCCAGCAGATCCCAGCTATCTGTTTAAAACTGTCAAAATAAGTTTTCTTTCCTGTGGAGCATCCTCATTCAGTTTCATTTCTTTCTAGGTTTGATTAACTCTGAATTTGCATCTAATTTGTAAATCCTAACAATGGAAAAAATTCATTTATTTTGCTTTACCTTGAAAAATACTGTGCTATATATATGTCTTTCAACATAAACCCATGCTTGTTATATCACTTTGCAACTCTTCCTCATACAAAGACTGTGTATTTGATTTGAAAAAATAAACAAATATGTTCTTTGCTGTAATGGTGAGGAGATATTTAAGTAATCTGTCTTACAGTAACATAAATTTAGTGTCTCCCAAATGCATAAATATTTCCTTAGAAAAAGCTATCTTAAGATATAACACATTTGTTATGCCTTGCAAATGCATATTTGTGAAGCAAAAGATGTATAAATTTGATCTATAGATCAATATTTTTATATGGAGTCACCTCTCATTGCATTATGGAAGCCCTGCATCTTGCCCATGGTTTAAACCTGTTGATACCAGAGGAGAGAAGACTTTCTTAAAATGGATACAGGATTTTCCATATTTTTCCCTTAAAAAAAAAAAAAAAAGTGTTCTGAGTTCTGTTTTGTTAGTTAATGACTGGGAGCTGCTAAGCATTAAGAATAAACATGCACTTGGTACACTGTGTGCTGCATACAGTGTATCAGTACAACAGAATTTTTAGCTACTGTGTGTATCATATTGAAAGCAGAAGACAACAATGATAACACAGAAACGAAACAACTGGATTAAAATGCATTTCTTAAGTTACAACAAAAAAAAAAGAAAAAAACAAATGTTGCTTTTTTTAGGGGAACAAGAGACAATGAAGTAAAAAGAAACTAAACTCAGAGCTTTAAAAATATGTATTAAAATATCTCATTCAGAAATGCAGATCAATCTTGTCTGATTTTGTATGAAAAATCTGTTTTGTTTTCATGATGTTGTAATTCATCCTTTATTTGTTGTCTTGCTAAATATAGTTCAAGCACCATCATTTGAGCATGTTAGTGTATGTCTGCACTGTGATTCCCTTTTTTTTTTTTTTCAGATATTTTGGAGTCATCTCTTGATTATGACAAGCATGTGGATCATGTCAGCAACTATCTTCCATGTTTCAAAAACACTTGAAAACAATTCTCCAAATAGAAGAAGCAGAGATCTGGATCCACAGTGGAGTGCTGGAAAAAGAACACAAAGGTGGGATGTAAGATGATACCCGCATCCTTTAATGGGGGATCATTTGTAGCTAACTTATGAAGTTGATACACAATTTGAGGAAACGAGCATCCCACCCATTTTTTCTTTGTGTGCTCTGTAGAATTCATATCCTTCCATTTTTGTTTTTTGTTTCCTTGAATTGTGCCTCATAACTTATTGTCAATGCTCATTAGCTGTTGCTGTGTTGGGAGGGCTGTCCAGACAGTGACCCTGCATGGTAACAGCTGAGCAGTTCAGAAGAGAGCCATAACTCACAGTGACCTTTAATGAAATATAAATCTGAACAAAGCTGCTTTTAGTTTACTGTATTTGAAACAAAGTGAGAACTATTATTATTTCTGGTCTTTGCTGTCATGGTATTTAAAGATACTCTGAAGAAGAGGAAATATATATTCGCATGAGACCCTTCTATTATCATTGTTTTGGTGAATGGGCTACATCATTTAAACTCCCCTTTACCTCTGACCATCACATTTAGGACCTGGCTGACCAGTTCTCAGCCAGAGCTGCTACATGATTTGCCAGGGAATCCTGAGAGCTGCAGGATGTTTGCACATTCCCCTTTCTCCTGGAAGGGCAGGTCTGTGGGTAATCTGTGAACGCAGCGCCATTTGCATTTTCTCATTCTGATTCCTTCTTGTTTTCCCAGTAACAGCCAGGAAATTCCAGATCTAGTGCCTTTCTCCTTCCTGCTGCTCCAGAGCCTTGCTGCAGCAGCAGTTTGTGTTGCTCCAAACTGGCTGGCAAAGAAAAGCATCCATGTGACAGCCGGGCAGGATGGCAAAGGGGAGCTGAGGCTGCACCCCGCTCTGCAGGGTGGCTGTTTTTGGGCAAGCTGCAGTCTGGCCTCAGTGTGCACCTGCCTGCAGTGAGGGTCTGAGGGCTCCTCTGCCAGGGGAGACCCTGCAGGGGGGCACGGAGTGCTGGGGGCCACATCCTCAGCTGCTGCTCTGCTCCAGTGGGACAGGGAAAGCTGGTCCTGCTTTCATCAGGTGAGGCACTGAGCCTGAAGGCTAATTAAGTGAGTTTTTCCCTAATCCAGTTTATCAGAGAGTGAAATTAGCCTCTCCCCCCAGACAAATATTATGCCAAGACCAAGTGCTCACCTCTCCAGAGAACAAGCCCCTTCTGGAGCCTCTCCCTCTGCTCCCTGGGCTGTTCAGTGCCCTATGCCCCGCAGCTTCGTGCTACTGCAGTTTCCCTCCCTCAAACCCTGTCAGAGCGGGGTTTTGCTGCTGCCCATCTCTGCAGAGACACTCCCCAGGCGGGGTCTTGTCCAGGTGCCACAGCCTGAACGACAGCTTGTGGGGCCACTGGGGTAAAATGCTGCCTGTCCAGCCCATCAAGGGACCCTCTTACCCATTTGGTCCTGAATGGGGAATAAATGTTCATTGAAATGACAAAAGAGGTGCCATCCTATTGCCTGAAACAGATGGAAAACCTGCTTGCATTGGCCATATTGCTTCTGAGCGGTTCCCTCAGTTCATCCGCATAAAAATGTCTGTCCCGTGAGCCTTACCGCTCCTGTGGACAGCTCTACACAAGTCTGCCTGGTGAAGATGTACTGGATACATCTGGCTTGCTCATCTTTCTAAAACTGAGCAAAAGACTTATTTATTTGTGACTGTGCTGTCCATTTGTGTGGTGCAGAGTTGGTTACCCAAGAAGGGATGTCTGCCACGCTCTGAGGAAAGAAAATGAGGAAGATTATCTGTGTGCACCTTGTAAATAAAGTTGTGTCGCAGCACTTGTTCAATCCCATTACAAAGAAAGCCAGGATGGCAGGACTAGAGATGGAGCAGAGAATGCAGAAGATGCACTTTTATTTTAAGTGAAATTCAAAGCTTACCACTAGGAATAAACTCTTCACAAAGCAGCAGCAAGGAAGGGAGAATACATTTCCAAGCAAATTGCAAAAGTTCAGGAAATTCTTGGCTCACTATTTGTTCAAAGTGATATAAAGGAGAAGGAAGAGACTATCCAGCACAAATCATATTTTTAAGAATTTCCTAATATTGCTTCCTGTCTTTGTGCTTGTGCAGCAGATTGTATATAGAAATAAAACAAATTTACTTTATCTTTTCAGAAGAAAGTGTCTGCTATATAATTTGCTGGCTCTCGTTCGTTCATTCATTGAAAAACAGCAGGAAAAGGGCTTTTGTATTAAGAACAGTCAAGGTCAGGGATTTTTGTTTTTGATGTTGGCTGCCAGTAGCTTTCTTTCTCTGACGACTGCTTCCAAGTCAGCCTTGGATAGCAATCTAGTTGCTAGCGTACAGGGAGATACTTCACAGCTACAGGTCATCTGCAGTGAGTGCAAAACAGAATGACATTCTAGGACTAAATTAAATGTCTTGTACTCAGCCCCTATTCATGCCAATCTCAAATTAAGTTAATCAAGCCTACTAAAGGACACCCAAATTTGTGACCTTGATGCTGTAAATTCTTCTTTATGCACACTCACCTTTAGAAACTGTATGAGCAAAAGCTTTACCGATGTGACTTGGTTTACAGAACCAGAGCCTTTCACACAAAGATTCACTTCAGCAAGTACTTATTTTCATAGTAAGCAAATAAAAATGGAAAAAAATGTTGTGATTACATAAAAAAGAGAAGTAATGTTCTGCACATGGTAACCTGCACGTCTGGGACATTTTTTAAGCCATAGTACCTTGACATTACACAGTCAATTGCCCTCACTCATTCACAGCCAAACTCCTGCATTTCTAGAGTCTCAAGTTAATAGTTAAAGGAAAGTAAAAGAAATCATTAAGCAAAACATCTATGTAATAAAATGTCAGCATGAAAGTCTGAGCATTTCCTGTTGAGATTATTTTTCTGGCAGCAGGGTGTTTTGGTGGCAGGCAGGCACAAAGTAGAAATCTGCTGTAGTTTATTCCCTGGTCTGTAAAACCAAGGCACTATGTAAGTGTGCAACTTCATCGTATGTCCACTGACAACTCTTGTTTAAGCCACTCACAAGCAGTCTGTGACACAGAGAGAGATTTCACTTTTTCCCACCTTTTAATGTATTTCTAAAGATTTTGTGAATAGATCAATTAGAGATTTCCAGTAATGGAAAGCAGGTTTCAAACACTGGAGAAGTACAATAAATCACCAGCCATATGGGCTTTTGTCATTAAAAGAAAGCCATAACACGACAAAAGCTGAAGTAAGTTAAAACAGCCCAACAGTGATTTTAGGCAATCTTGTGCAAAACCCAATACCTTGGTTTGTTCACAGGAAACTTCTTTAGAAGACTGAAAAAAAAAATCTTTTTCAACTCTTTATTTCTTGGCTACATCAGAAAGAAAGTAAAAGCCATCTCAGTGACGCTTTTCATGCTCTGCTTACTTTGTTTTCACATGGGATCCTGTCTGCTATCTTTGTTTTTTTCCCCCTGCTTTTTAGAGGGCTCCTTGTGCAAAACAATGAAGAGTCCTGATAACAACAGGCAGTTGCTCCAAGGCCTAGTTGTTCAGCAGGATTCACTCCAAGAAATTGAGAGGGGTGTGTTGGGTCTTTTTTCCATCACCAGCCTTTACAGTTAGCGGGCCAGATGGCATGAGACGGGCGCAAAAAATAACGACAATAAATAATACTGCAACTTGCAACGTGGACCAAGCTCAGTTACTTCCACTTCATCTCACTGTTTGGAAGTGCCTTTGATGTACAAAAGCACCCCCTAAGATAATGAAATGCGGTGGCAGCTGGCTAATGGCTGGGAAAGTGCAAACCCTGCATTGAACTCTTCCCACCAGGCTATTCAGCGCCCAGGCAATGTCAGTCTCAAGGAGACAAGGAGACGGCAAGAAATGGAGGCTTGTTGCTGTGCAGCGTTTGGGCTTCTGGGCAGGCTGCTGTAGGTGGGGTGTTATTTGCCTTGCTGAATAGAAGCGATGTGCCCAGGGCAAGGGGAAAGTTTTTACTGTCTTAACACATTAACCTTGCAGACTCTGTCCTAGAAATGTTAAATGAAGCCACAGGGCTGCACTGCTTGAAGAGACACTGCTCATGGGTAAACTTTAGAATGGACTTTTTTTGTACACTACAATCCCATCAGTCATGCAATCAGGGTTAGTTTCCTTTCAGGCTGGGCTATCTCGTGGCTCAGTTCCATGGGCAATAAAAAAATAAACACATCCAGACTTTTCTCTCAGCTGCTCTGGGCCTAAATGTGGGCCAGGGTAAATGACAAAGATCCAAAATAGACAGCAGACAGAGACAAATATGAAACCCCTATTTTTTCAGGAGCTTTGAAACAGCAGGGGATTTATTCCTCCGACACAAAGAAAAGTTTCTGGTCTCTCCGTTAAATGATCCTGTGTTAATAATATTATAATGGGGTCTGACCCTGCAAATACATGGTTAGACGTGCACTCATCTTCATGCACATCATTAGCTCTGCTAACCTCAGTGCCGACGTTTGTCACAAGAAAGTTCAGAATGTGCACAGACATTGCAAGTGTGGGGCTTGCCCCTGCCAAATGTGGCAACAGCCTGTCTCAGCAGGGAGGGTGCAACAGGAGATTTGCCATGGGGTCTCACTGTAGAAAGAGTAAGTGCTGGAAGCAAAATTTACAGAAAAAATATTTTAGGGAAAAAAAAAAAAAAAGAAAAAAGAAAAAAATAGAAGAAGTCAGATTTTTTATTGTTTGGCAGAAAATTGTCGTTTTTTTAGTAGTTAAATTTTGGAATATTCATGCACAATTAAAAAATTCAACTTACAGCAGTCTAGATTCGAGGGCTGGAAATATTCTGAAATATACTGTTGTGGGTGCTATGATCTTGCAGGCAAGGGTCATGTATGACCAAATGGTCACATTGTGACACTTAAATCCACAATTGTCTGAAAGCTGTTGCAGTCTCCAAATCTCATCAGTTTAGGAAGATGCAGAAGATTAAAAAAGGGACATTTTGCATACTTTGTCTCAAATAAGTACCCAGATCCACAGTCAGGGCAAGGCTGCTGAATCTCAGTGTGTATTTTGATTGACTGTATGCCAAAGGTCTATTGATTATTGCCACTTGGGCTAATGCATACTGTATCCCACGGTGCAGCTCCAATATATTTCCCAAGAGTAAACATAAGTCAATGTCACCAAAATTTTTCAGTGCCAAGAGGGAATAGCTCTGTTTAATGCCAAGATCATGGCAGCAAACTTTGGATCTCTTCCTTATGATCTCTTATCCTCGCAGTGTGTACTTTCTTTTTAGGAAAAGACTTTTTGTTTCATTAAATTGGCATTCACCAAGAAATCCCAGCCCGGGTGGAAATATTGGCTCTATCAATCCGCCCTCGACTGTTCCCTGCACAGAACTTGTTTCCTAAATCTGCTTTTGAGAGCTGTTTGCTTGACAGACTGCTTCGCAGACTTATGATTGTTTGTTTCTGGCTCGTTTTGATTGCTCTTCTAATCTCTAGACTTTGGCCTTGAGGCTATTATTTATTTTGTACTTTTATTGGTGTTTGTTATTTGAAACTTTGTTTTCAGTAGACTTGTGGCCCCTTTCTAAACCACTTTTCTGATTAAAATTTGTTGAAGAAGTTGGTGGATTACTTTACCTGTTTCCCCCCTCGTTTGTCCTCCTCCTAATCGTTCAGTTGAGAGCTCACCTGCCTTTTGTTTGTGCCTGCCTTTGTGATTTATTTTCAGATTAGAAGGAGCAGCTGCAAAGCTTTTACTTTTATTAGTTCTTCTCAGTGAGTCAGGCAAGATATTAACCACCCATGAACTGCTCTCCCAAAAGCTCAAGTGAATTACAATAGAACTTTTACCTCCATAGCTCAGGAAAAAAAAAATAAAAAATTATTCTTTGTCAGCTCACACAGCTCTTCTGTGTGCGTGTGTAGACATATCTGCTATAAGGATAAAATAAATTAAAGCATCAGAACATATGAAACTAGCTTGACCTTTCTGACAATTTGTCTAACTTTATTTTTGCAAGAGTTAGAGCATGAAATTCAAATTCATATTTAGGCCTCAGCCCTGCAACTTCATGAGCTCAGTGGCATGAATACATGCATGCAGAACTTCCTGAGCATACAGCTTTCCAAGGCAGTTTGGTTCTTAGCTCTCTGATTCTTTATGTTTTATCTACCACAAAATGTAGTTTGGTCCTTTTCATATCTGTTAATGAGGTGCTTTCTGTCTTGATTTGTGCGATTTACAAAGTTTACTATTTCTCAGTTAGTTATTGAACATTCTGCCTATTTACATTTACTGGCTTTGTCAATGCTTTAACCTTAATGGGGAGCTAGCTTTCCTATGACTTACATATAATAATCTCTGATGTGGGACTTTCCTCCTATTAATACATTTCAAATATGTGCTTTGTTTCTCTTTAGGGCTCAGGGTTCAGTGGGAAGGAGGGCAAAGGGGTGGAATATGCCATAGATTAAGCTAAACTCACCAAAGGCCAATTATTCACACATAAAATTTCAGTTATTTTACAAATTTAGGTTACTGCATTTCAATTTCTCAAACTTGAGGCTTGTCAAGACCTTGGCCACGTGAGAAGCTGAATGGCTGCAGAGACAGATAAAGCCAATGGTCTCTGCAAGCTTTTTAGTTTTTTCAGAATAGGACAGGATGTTCAAAACAGGAGCTTCAGTGGGAAAGATTTAAGTGCAGAACACTGCTGACATAAAAGCTTAAGTGCCTAGAATATGGGATCCCAAATTAACTGATGCATGGTTAGTGGGTTATTTTAAAAATTTATTTCTTGGCAAAGAATGGTAACAGTATAATATCCTAGCCAATACTGAATTTGCCCAAGTCTGTGTCCACATAATGTGTGCTGAGGCTGATAAAGAAGACAAATAAACTGGTTTTCTTGTTAACCATTGCTCTTTCTTTGCATACCATTTGGAATGGTTATTACCCCCTGGTGGGACCCTGGTTATTGAATTTTGTTTTTCTAATTATGACATGTTTCATAACAGACAGTACCTGTGTGGTGATTGTGTTCATCTCCTGAATGATCACACCCCCAACAAACTAATCCAGGTTAAAATTTCTCTTGATCTTCACAATTCAGCTACCAGCAGTGGATTTACCTTGCTCCTTTTTTTTGCAGTGAGAACTTAAGTTATTCCCTCAGTTCTACATGGGCTCTTTTATCTTCATTTCTGTCCAGTTACGTATAAAAGTATTTGCCTCACATTTTTCAACGGCACATTAGCATTCATCATTCTCCTGAGTCATTCTTTCTAACCTTCTGACTGAATGGCTTTCTGGATTCTTTTCCATTGCTCATATTTTGTGAACTTTTTTCCGTTTCCGTTTGCACTTTTATTGGTCCTCTCAACCATCTTTACCTTTTATAATGTTTTAAGTGATTCTTTTGCCATCTGGGGTTGCTGAAGTGATGCACAGGGTGGGTCCAACTCTCTTTTTAGGGTGATGTAGTGATGGTCTCCTGATGTCTGAACTGCAGCCAGAGCTCATTCCGAGCTCCATTTCGTTCTGCTGCAGGTTTCTTTGAACCACTGAAGCTGTTCTATTAATAACTGGATTATAAGCATAGTTGGCTGTTTGATCCTTTGTGTGCTTTTGAAGCTAATTCTACTTTAGCATTTTGTGTTGTTTTAATGTGAGCACCTTAAATAAAGTTAGGTGTCCTAAGATGTGCACAGACTTGCTTCAATGGATCAGGCCCTGTTCTCTGCATTCATTTTTGAGTTTTGTCTCCCAGCCAGAGGTGCATGGAATTTGATATATTATTTTCTTTCTCTCAGGAGTGAGATTCAACCTCCACTGTAGGACTGACTTCAAAGTGCAGCCTCTATGGGAATTTAGCCTGCTTACACCAGCAGGTCTATGAGTCACTGTATTACAGTATCTCATCTGCTGGGGTCCACAAAGCATTTCATCGTCTTCTTCATAAACAATGTGTTTAGGTGCTTCATTTCCAAAGGAAAAAAGTCAGAAAAGCATAACTTCTAGTGTCCAGTAAAAAAAACCCAATCCAAACCCAAACCAACAGCCAGAATGGTTTTTGGATTTTTTTTTTTTTATTTCAAATTTTACTTTTTAAAATTATCCTGAATGCATTTTCACACAAGTGTGGTAGTGTACCTTTGTGCCATCAAGTCAGAGTTTCTTCTGGAAATATGTGGTAATTGCCTTTGAGCTATAAGTGCTCCAGAGCAGACCTGTCCTCTCTGAGAGAAGTCTTCAAGGGTATTTCTGTTGCTCTGATCCACTCAAAGTCAGGTGCTGAAAACCTATGCACTCTCTGAGGATGAAATGGGATTGATTGGAAGACACTCTGTTCTGCAAAAAACTCCATTCTGCAAGAAACTCCAAGCACAATTCTTTGCAATAACTTATTACCAGTAAAATGTAGGCACTCTCAAAGCAAGAACAAAGTAAAACTATCAGCTGTCAGCTAGAAGGAATAAAGGAGGAAAGGAATGAGAAAACTTAGTGTGTAGTTGATAATTAATCTGTAACATTCTGCAGGCTGCACTTAGCTTGTATATTATCTAGAGAGAAAAAGATGTCATCCAAAATCACTCATATTCCTCTGTTTTTCTGTCAAAAGGATGTTAGGCCTCATCTCTTCAGAGATTTGTGCACATATTTAATCTTACTGGCTTTAGAAATGTTAAAATTAAGCATGTAGGTCAATCTCTGCATGAAAAAGACGTGTCTTTTGTTTTTTTACACATCAGCCAAAGTAAACTGCAAGAGAAATCAGGGAAGATTTCCAAACCATTGTGTTAAGACTTGCTCGAAGGGGCTCCTGAAGTGCATCTTCCTTAGATTTCTCTGTTACTCCTGAGTATCAGGACTGTGATGGATACACATGATTTTATTTGAGTTATCTGAAGTGCTTTGCAGCGAGCAAAATTTTCATTTTCCAGTAACAGTTTTCAAGAGGGAAAAAAATTCTCACTTGTGAAAAAACACAGGAAACACACTCAGTTTGGAGCTAAAATGAAGTCTTATAATAATCTGCCTTGATTAAAAGACCAAAGCATTTCATTAGTCAGATAACTAATTTTCTACAGATCCAGCTCCTGATTAGGGAGGCGCTGCAGTACACCTTTCCCTTTCAAACCTTTTTATTTGGTGTATTCATTTCACTCAACAATAAGAAACTGAAACATTACAATGTGGAGTGAGGAAAGACAGCCTTTTAACACCACTTGGTTGTTTGCCAGACATTTTGCAAGTGTTCCTGTTAGGACATATTACTTGAGCATGTATACAACGTTATATATATACAGCATATTTATATTCTTTCAACATGTTTAAACTTCTCAGTTATAAATTTCTTGTATATCTAGATTCACCTGGGAAAGGAAACTTGCACAACCTGCCCTTGTCCTTCTCCCTTGTCAAGGTTAATGTGGCTTTTGTCAGGTTGGGGGATCTTGAAGACAAGGTCAGCCCTCCACAGCAGCTTGCACATGGGTGTGTTTGAAGGGGAATGGGAGAAAAAAGCAGAGAGGAAAGCTGAATGGGTTATGTGTGATGAAAAGATAAAAAAGTGAGGAGTTAGAGATCAAAGTATGTTGATTCAGTTGTATAATCTGGCCTCACTATCAAACACAGGGTACAGTTCACCAGGGGAAATTTTTCTGCTTGCCTGTTCTCCTACCAAACAGAGAGGAGGGAAAAGGAATGGAAAAAGGAAGCAATTCTCAGATCTACCCCATTGTTTTAATTTAACCAAGCTGTAGCAGAGCTCAGGTTGGGAGTATTTGGCGTGCAGCTGAGTGACATGTTCCCTCCCTGCTTTTTTTTTTTTTTTTGGGGGGGGGTTTGTTTGTTTTTGTTTTTGGTTTGTTTTCTGGTTTGGTTTGGGTTTTTTTTTGTTTGTTTGTTTGCTTTTCTTTTTCCCCCCTCTTCCTTTGGAAGGGGTTGTAGTAAACACTATTAAAAAGAATGTTTATCACATAGTGAATTTTGGATTTTTTTTCATTAAACACAAAGCAAGTTCTTCAAGATGCTTTTCTTGGTAAAAATGACAAAGAATGCCAGTGGGGATACTTATATGATCCTTTATATTTTCCTGCTTGAAGTATGTGAACAGTGAAATTGCAGTTGAGAAATGCCAGTAGGGATGCACTTCATTTCTTCTTCCTCAACAAGTTCCTACAAGTACCTATTACTACAGACCATTTGTGGGATCTTCAACATCTTTTCCTTGTCATCTGGATTGTTGTAAAACATAAACATGGTTTTTTGAAAGGAAAAGTAAAAATTTCATTTAGGAAAATATTGAAATAAGCACCTTGTCCAAACAAACTTTTCAATTAAAAAAATGTCATAATAGAAATGTCAATAGTCACTATTTAAATGTTTTCCTGTTACCTTTTTATCTCTCCCCCTGTCAAATTGGTAAAATATTAATTTCTTTCTTTCCCTTAAATTCTCTGGGAGATGTGGGGAGACAGAATCTTTTTTAAAAACTCTGTTTTCAAAAGATGGGCCAAAAATGTATTTTTATGCCTATTGATTTGCATCCTTCCTGGGTAAGCTGTAAAAAATCTGCTTTTTTCCCCCAGAAAGTCCTATTCTGTGAGATGTACTCCAATCTCCTTTATCCAAAATACTATTACTAATACCTTTTCCTAAAAATGTTAATTTTATTTCTGTATATCTTTCTTCCTGCCATAACGGAAAACCCCTCAAGTATATTACCATGCCTGCTACTGTTTGCTGTATCAGTTCCACATGCTAATGTGATTTCCTGTAAGAAGAGATGAATAAATCCATTCTTCAGTGAAATCAAGAAAAAGAAAAAAAAAAAAATAGCTTGACCAGTGCTTTAAAGAGAGTAATCTCAATGGAAAAAAATCACATTGGTTCTGTAGTATGAGTGTTAGATGTAAAATCTTGCTCTAGCACAGGCTCCAGACTTTCTCTGCTTTTCTGGCCAGTGACGGATGTTGTTTCTGCCACCTGTTTGGAGACAATTGTGCAACTGGGACTGTGGAATGACGTCCAGTTGCCTTTTTTAGAATATGAATAGGACTTTTGAAATTGGCTGTGCTGAGCAGTTTGGGGCTGAATCACTCTGTAGACTTGCCAGAGAAAGCGTTTAGCTGATGGACACGAGCCAAAGCCCACTGAATCTCACAGCAAGGCTCTTTTTGGCTTCAGCAGGCTGCGGCTTAAGCTCTGCATGAATGACAGTTTCTTCTCTGGAATTATCGAAAAACTTATAATTTTCAGTTTCTGGCTTCCTTTTTCCAAAGTGTTTCCCCTATGTTTTTTCAGTTTGAACCACCACTGCCTGTTCTGCTCTCTCCCCTTCTGAATGGGATGTTAGGTTTGATGGTATTGTGGGTGCTTCGTCATGAAAAAGTCAGGGATAAGGAGCAATCCCAGAGCTCAGCTGGCTGAGTACCCACTGTCCACTTTTACTCACTTTTCATTTCTGAGTGGGTGCTATTTTGAAGCGCCTCACATACTGTCAGACTCCAAGCTATTTTGGACATGAGCATGTAATTTCCCTTTCTTCTGCTGCCATCACAATTGGATCCTGAAGGCACTTCCCATAACAGGCCTCAGTTATCAAGGGCAGGAGTTTCAGTGTATTTCCCTTCACAAAGACTTTTGTTGCCAGATGGGAGTTGTTAGTTGTTTATATCAGGCTCTGAGTAATGCCCTTTTGCTAGCACTGTACACAATGTTTTTGGGGTTTTTGACATTTATCCCTTCTGTTGTTAGACAATGTTAGCTTTGCAAGTTGCAAAGAACAATCTTTTTCCCTCAGGTGTCTTTTTTTGTGCCTTTTTTTTTTTTTTGAGATTCTTTTCCAATTTTAAAGGTAAAAAGAAGAGATAAAAATAGAAAAATTAACAAGATTAGAGGCCTTTCCCAGTCTGCTACTCACTGCTGTGAATAAATGTTAAACACAGATTTTTGTGTCCACTTTCAGGCTTCTCAGATGCCATTTCTGTTGAATTTCCTTTACACATGTTACAGCACACTGTTTTCCTGCTATTTTCCTTGTTTTTGTGGGATGCAACCTTAATTGTACCAGCCCCAGTATTTCTGTTAAATGGTAGGGTGAGCCCTTTCTCTGCAGACCTCACTCACTGTGAATTATAATTAATATAATAACACCTTATCTTGTGGGCCACTGAGCATGTCCTATGAGAAGAACACCTAGAAACCATGCTTATTTTGAATATTGACTTTCAGTATTTGGTCCATCACTCTGAAGTCGTAACTTGATAATGAAAACTGTCCATGATAACTTTAGCATCTCTTTCATTCTTTTTCATTTCACAGAGAGATGAAATTTTTTATCCTTCCATCTGCTTGCTTCCCAACTTCTTTGTGTGTTTTTATTCCAACAAAGTTGGCTTTAGCATGACTGTATAGACTGTAAGGCACTATACATTGCTGTAATTGTGTCAAAACTGTGGAGACACTTTCAGAGCCAAATTATCATACTTGTGCTACATTTCTACATAGAAGATGGACAGCCCATGCCTACCACAGTATTTCCTTGTGTTGCTTCTTGCACAGATATCCAAAAATCTGGTCCAATTCCACTGTGAGGAAATGTCCCAATTTCCCATGGTCCCCCAGGGTCCTATGGATCAAACTCCCTGTAGACCTGCTAAGAAGATGTGTGTTTTTGATCTTCCACAATGTCCAATGCAAAATTGTCTTTTTTGTAAGTTTATGGTCCTGTACACCTTTCCCACCAGAACTACATGCCCTTGTTGTACTGAACTAGAACCTCCCTGGAATGCTCTTTCTTAGTTCAGTTATTTTTCACAACCCTCTTTAAAATAACCCTTAATTCTAAATATATAAGCAACTGCATTCTACAATGACAGTTATTTTTGGAGAAACTTGCCAGAGCTTCTGATCATATCCTAATTGTATGGTTTTTCTTTTGTCTTTAGCCACTACTTTGAAGTCTCCCCCCACTTAGGACTGTGGAAGGGTTTGTGAGAACATTCAAAGAAACAGATGACTGCTGTTAAGACTCTGCCTTCTCTCTAGCACTGATTCAGTCATAGAGAAAAATAAAGGAAAAATATGCCCTCAGGTGGGCTTTTCCTTATGCATATACTCAGGTCCCATGAAAATATTTACCTGTAAATTAGCAGCTTGGTTTAGTATGGTCTCTCAAAGTTATCTGGTTGCAGGGTATAGCATGCACTTCATAATAAGTGAAAAACAAGTTTAATCACTGGAATTCTGTTATTTTCATCTGCAATAATACGCAAGATCAAGGTAACAATTTTTTTGCCAGCTGGAGCTGCGGGGTAACAGGCTGCTGCTGGTTTTCCCTGTAGACAACAGTAAAGAACACATTTTGTGTCAAAGTAATTGCACTAACAGGTGCCGTTGAGCAACTGTGTTTTGGTTGCGACACCATTGTGGCTCATTGCTTACCACAAATGTTTATGTATCAAAAAAATTCAGTTCTGCTTTTAAATTCCTATTCAACTGACAAGGAAGAACAGGGTAGACAATGGTGAAGCAATAACTACAGTTTAAAAGGGAGCAAGTCTCCTTCCCATTTCTGGCGGATGAATACAACTGTTCTATACACTGATGTAATAGGACAGATATGAGATCTCCTAAAGATGGATTTGCCAAATCAAAATTTAACAATTTAAAATGGGGCCAGTGGCTTTAGCTGTCTCCTTAGCATCCCCGTAAAATCAATACGCACCTCATACTGTCTAACCTAGATGTCTATATCAAAATTAGTGTCTAACTCTTTTTGGAAGCCAAACATTTATGCTTGAATCCTGCCAAATGTATGCAGCATAAAGACACCAGCTCCTCATAAAAACACACTGAGAACAGTCTGGGGACAGAGCAGAAATCCAACAGTTGTGCTTTTCTTGTCTAGCACCTCCACTTCTCTTGATACATCTTGTGCCTATATCCTCCATGCTTTGTTGCTCTGTCTTAGCTTCTCCCTTGAGGTTTCTTTCTGGCTCTTATTACAGGCAGATAACTTTTGGAGGGACTGCTGTGTTTTACAAGGCCTTCTTCCCATGCTTTCTTCAGCATCCATCTTTTCTGACTTTTCCTTCCTAGAGGACACCATGTTTGCTAACTTGCGGGTGTTCCTCCCGGTTCTGCTACTGCTCTCTTATATCTGTACACATTAACCTTATTTTGCTGAGCTTTTCAATCTTTCCAATTTTTTTCTCTCTAAAGCCAATGATTCTCAATCCTCCTCAATATCTTTATTTGCTCTTAATGATTGCTGCACTAAATGTACACATGCATGCTCTGAGCCACTGCCAATGCAAGTGTACAGACTCATATCCCGACTTCAGTGAATATGGTTTAAGATAATTCATGGGACTTCTCATTTTCTAGGCTTGATGCGTGCTCACAGTAATGAAGGAAGTCTGAACCCTAATTCTGCATTTTGACACCCTAAGACTTCCCTATTCTTCTTCCCTTCACCTTTAATTCTTTCTCTCTGTGACTAGTAATTTTCTCTTGGGTGCCATTCTCAGGGCTGCAATTTTGCCCTGGGCACAGCAGTGAGGAAATCTCAGTTTGCAATATGTGCATCTCCCCTCATCAAACTGAAATCCAGGCAAGTTCACTAGACATAAAAAGATCTAGATTTCCTGAAAAGCTTGCAAGACATTTGGATAAAACTGGAGGCATGGAGTGACAAATGAAACTGGATGAGGAGTAAGTGTATAAATTTTGTCATCTAACACCAAATTTCATGTAAAGCATCTGGGGGATTGTCTGAATGTGAATCTTACGCTTAAACTTGTAGATTTTGATACTATATGAAATTAAAGCAAAACCAACCAAACATACACAAAAAAGAGGGGATCAAACACTTGGGGTAGTTTCAGTCCCTTACCACATTTCCCTACACCAAGAGGGTTTGTTCTCTGCAGCAGAGGGGCAGCAGCTGCCATCTCACTGCAGAGCATGACAGATGGTGAAGAGAAAAACTGCTCTGCTTTTGGAGAGTTTCTGAGCTTTCTACTTTCTGCTATTTACGTGGCATGGGAGATAAGACAGCCTGGTGACGGGGGAGCATTTTTATGTACCATTTTGTTAAGCAAAATACCCACAAGATTATAATTCATTTGTTTCATTGAAGACGCGGGTGAAGGACAAAAGGGGAACTGTAACTTCCTGCAGCAGGAAACCACCACCTACAGAAAGAAGGTTGCAGGGTGACACCTAAGCTGGAGCTGGGACTACGGATGCTCAGAAACAGCAGGAGGAGGAAGAGGGAAGGAGCAAGGCTGATCTGCCTCTGGCATGAACCATGACGGTAGAAGGGAAAAGAAGGAGGGGAGGGGTAGTTTGCCCAAAAGAAGATAGGTGATGTTTAACTACACAAGTTCATCTGCTGCACACCTTCATGCAAGTCCACAATTTTCCCAAAAATGCTGTTGCTGGGAAGGGGAAAGGCTGCTTAAAGCCTGTTTCTCTTTCTGGCTGCAGATTGAACATTCACTATTCCCTCTTGGAAGTACCCCTACCTGACCCTGAGGAGAAATATTTCCCTTTGCCCTGGACCAGCACATGTGGCAGTTACTTTTGCAGCCCCTTCCAAAATTTCTTTGGCTGAAGCAGGACTTGACCCTTAGTCAGGAGTGGCTCAGCACTTTTGCTCTTTAACTCAAAGGCTTTTTCCTATCAGAGGATATTTTCTGGGCAACATTTCTGCTTGCTGACTGGAATAATAAATAGAGAACTCCAGCATTTTTCCTGTATCTCCCCACACCCATAAGATTTTTAGAAATCAACCCCCAGAGAGGAGCTATTGAGATACTTAATGTTTAAACAGCTATTTTCCTATCAGTGTCCTTCCCAGTGGTTTATTCCCACAAACTGTCTGCTTTCATTGTTGTGTAGGGTAGAAACACAAGATGACAGTCAACAGTCTGCCAGTAAAACATCAACTGGAGCAGTAACAAGCAGGTAACCTGGCACGATGCAATCCATAGAAATAACTCTGAGATGTTAGCTTGGGGCTGGGCAGAGAGGGGAATAGCAGATGTACCTTCATGATATTTAAAATACAGATGACATTTAAGATTTTAACTGTTTCCTTAAGCTGATCTGATCTCATATTCAGTTTTCTAAATTTGAAATTCAGAACAAAGACATCCCTGAGCTCAGAAGAAACTAATAACCTTCCTGTCATAGTCTGGGAGAGATGGTTATTTTAAAAAAGGGGTTTTTTTATTGGTACAGCTGCAGTCTGCTCACCCCTCCTCCTTCCTCCCCTCCTGCCAAGTGTGCAGCCACAGAGAGCGATGCCAGGCTGATATGGTAGGTCTGTGCTCATGGGCAGTAATGATGTGTTAGGAGTGCTGTGAGGGTCTGAAAGTCTGCACTGCTCTGGAAATTAAAAGTTGATGGGCTATGACTGTAGCTGGATTAAGGTTCTTCCTGAAAACCAAGAAAGTGGAAAGTGATGAACACAGATGTTAATTTCCTGGGAAAGAGGGAGGAGGTTTACACTTCTGCACTTATAGATGTGGGGAAAAAAGTTCATTTGAAGTATGTGAATAACCAGCAAAATCTTTTTCCCTTCACTCATGCAAGTTCTCCTGCTAGCACTGGGCGAACTATTTGTCCCAGGTTCTGAGTGGGAATAAACTGCACATAGTGTTGTTTCAGGGCATTCGTGCTCAGATTTGCTTCCAGCAGAATCAATGGGGATGATGTTGTCATGAAAGCAGCAGAGAGACTGGCTGTTTCTCATCAGGTGATGATACAGACATCAGGAAAAAGTCACATTTTCTCTCCTTATACAAGAGAGAATGGCAATCACATTTTGTTCTTTGCCTTTCTTTTAGCACTGCTTTTCTTTAACTCTTCAACTTTTCTCGGCTCTTTGACAGCTAGTTCATTTTTGATAAATAAAACACGATTTTTATCTTGATCAAGTCACTTTTCTATTCTGATTGCTGGGCTTAAAATGCTACAGGTCTCTGCATGAATCACAGGGAGACAAAAGACATCTCATATTTCATGGCTGTTTACAGTAGGGCTAATATCAAATCCTTTACCCAGCAAAACACATTAGCTCAAAACTCAGAGGACTAGAAAAAATTACTTTGCTTGATTAGCTTTAAGCTGACATGTCTGAAAACATCAAACAAGAATCAGCCTGCTTTTGAAATTTGTTTCCAGTTATAGAACACAACCTTCTGGATGCCCAGCGGCATCACATCCTAACTTAAAAGTTAGGATGTGTGCTTTCCTCTCCCCACAAAGGTGCCCCCACAGACTCTGCTGTGTTGGATAAAACCACTGGAGACCCCTGCTGAAATCCTCCATCCATGTCCAGAGGTATGGGGAATCAGGATGATCTGGTGAGGATGTAGAGCACAAGTTCTATGAAGAGCGGGTGAGGGAGCTGGGGGTGTTCAGCCTGGAGAAGGGGAGGATCAGGGGAGAACTTATCCCTCTCTGCAATGACCTGAAAGGAGGCCGTTGCCAGGTGTGGGTCACTCTCTTCATGCAAGGAACAAGAAACAGAACAAGAGGAAGTGGCCTCAAGTTGCACCAGAGGAGGTTTGGAGTCAATGTTAGGAAAAATTTCTTCACCAAAAGGGTTGTCAAGCACTGGAACAAGCTGCCCAGGGAAGGTAAGAGGCAAGCTGTTACGTGAGAAGGAGGTAGGAAAGGAAATAACAAACCTAAAATGATTAGGTGTTTCTTTTTGGGGCTATGAAAGAGAACTGTGCTGATTTAAAGTGGGTAATCTTGTCTCCAGCCTGTATAGCGCTTTCAAACTGGTGACTTTAGTTCATACAGATTTCAGTAGACTGAACTCATATAAAGGGCAAGGACCAAGAATATTCCAGCAGTTTTCACACTGTAGAACAAGCATCCAGTGTTTCTGTTTTTTTTTTTTTTTTTCTTCAGTGAGTATTCCATGTGTTTATTTTTCATTCCCTTTAGCAAAAGTATCAATGAACAGAATTTTAGAACCAGGCATGAATACACTTCTCTCAGACCCTTACAAGTGATATACTGGTATTTACCCAGTCAGGATAACCAGGTCAATTGTTTTTGGCACAAATCCATAAGCATCAGTTCCTCTGTCTGGCAAATGCTGTTTTTGTAGCAATCGTTGGGACTGCTGTCTAGTCCACTTCCAAAACATCCTGATAGAAAACAAGGAGCAGATTTAGCAAAACAATCAAGTCCGTGTAGAGCAAAAGCACTCATCTGAGGCAGGTGATTTCCATGCACATATGTAGCAGTCCAGTTAACTGCTAAAAATATCAGCAAACCAAATATATAGCTCCAGTTTACAATAGGTAGGATTTTCTCCAATGCCAGAGTTTAAAAGTGGGACCCATTGTACATATTTTGACAGCAATCTTCAGCGCATAAGGAAATTTCATCCTGTGATCTGCTTTGGTTTTTCCCTGATCCTTTAAAATTATCTGCCAAACTTAATTGTAACATCCAATATTTGGATGGAATATCTTTGGAAACAGTTACATGGAATAAAACTTATTTGTATACTGTGTGGGGTGACAGCTCATGGGTTACATGAAGTGCAATGCTTAATGCAATCAATTATCAAGAAATTAATATGGTTAATTTTATAATCAATTTATAATCTTTATACAGATAGCAATAAAAAAATAAGACTAAGGGGTCATCAAGCTTAGAAGAATGTCGCTTTAAATTTGGGTCTTGAAAAGTGAGCAGACCTTTTTTAATAGTAACATGCTGTGCTTCAGACAACCAAGAAAATATTATAACATTAAGTTTTCTAAGATACTTTGTGAACTTTTTCCCCTGAAAACTGTTACCAGATTTTAGGCTGTAAAAGTTGTCAAAGAATGAAATAAATCCATATTCAAAGAACTGGAAAAAGGGCTGGTTTGTATTTTAATTTTAGGCATGATATCAAAATATGCTTGAATTCTGTATTTGTGCTAGTAATTTAATAATCTAAATCATGCATACACGGTACTGAACTAGAAACTGGCCATTAAAACGCAGGAAAATTATCTTGGAGCTGCTGTTGCCAAAATCAACTCAGTGTGCAGCATGGACAAATAAGCCCAAAAAATGTTGGGCATCATCAGGAAGGATGTTGAGAACAGGAGATGCTTTATTGTCTGCTATTTGAAATCTCATGTGTCTTCACTTTGAGTATCGTGTGAAATCCTGGTCTCTCGTCTCAAGGAGGATTTAGTGAACATGAAAAAGAGCACCTACAGAAAAGGGCAGCCACAATGTTCAAGAGGGCAGAGTGGCTGCCTTTAGAAAAGAGATTAGATATCTGGGACAGTTTAGTTTGGAAAACAGAAGGTTTTGTGATAAAAGGAAGATGGCAGATACATTGAGTGAGGAGCTCTGAGCCTGTGCTACTCAATCAAATTAGTAGAGGATCAGCTTAAAACTAGTGAAAGGAAAGATTTGTTTTTTCATTGGGCATCAAACTTCTGGAACTTGCTGCAGATGTTACCAGCAGATTCAGAAAGGAATAAGACGCATCTGTGAATACTAGAGGTAATAGGCAAGGAGGTGCCCTCTAGCACCCCTACAAGGGTAAAGGAGAGGAGAATGTGTCCTTGCTCACACGCACTTCCCAAATCACATCTGTTTTCTCACTGTTGAAAAAGAATACCATGCAGCATGGGCCAATGGACTGACTCAGTAGGCACTAGTTGTACTTTTATACTGTACAGCTGCTAGCTGTGCTGAAGAGGATTTTAGAGCTAGTTGTACATTGCTCTTCTAAAAAAGAGAGCAAACAAGCTGACAGTGTGACAGGATGGGTTACTGAAATAGTAGCTGGAACTTTTCCCTCCAGGAAAGGCGAACATTCCTGGAAACACTTAGAAATTTTTACTAACAACGTATTTTTTCCCAGCAACGTATTTTTTCCCATTTTCTCACCATTGTTTTGAAACAATAAGGAGTGGTACATAAACCATCCAAATGTAATGAAAGGGGTGTCACAATACTGTATGCCTCCACAAAATACAGATAAAAGTGTAACCTGTGTGAGTAGACAAGTCCCTGTGAAGTGTTTCCCTTCCTGTTCTCTTTTCACATTTCATGTATCTGACCCAATTTTAGTGGGTTAACAGTACTCTCTCTGTAATTCCTTAGTTTTCATTTGTCGTCTTTTGTAAAA
The DNA here is from genome assembly GCA_013400915.1 of Pardalotus punctatus. Taxonomy (NCBI): domain Eukaryota; kingdom Metazoa; phylum Chordata; class Aves; order Passeriformes; family Pardalotidae; genus Pardalotus; species Pardalotus punctatus. The sequence continues at coordinate 804,341 of VZTX01022490.1, read as the reverse complement.
GTCATCCAGTCTCATCTCCCTGAGTCTCAAAGCAGCTTCCTGGAAGGTTGTTGCCTATCCTTGACATGAGATGAAGAGTGGAGCTTGAAGAGTGAAGAAGCCCAGCACACAAGTACCTGTTAAAATCTTCATTGCACAAATATGTCTCCTGATAGCATTTCCAGACCTTTATCCTTGAACTTCACAATGTCAAAATTGGAGAGAAAATAACTCTTTGTTTCAGGACAAAGAAATTCACACTATCCTGTTGTATGAGTCCTGTAGGCACCATGAGAGCTTCTGAGTGCAAATTGTTTGCTTACAGGCTTTTTTTTTTATGCAGGAGGTGCACATGGCCATTTCCATTTTTCTCTCTCCTGCACACTGTGCCACTTATTAAACAGAGGATGATCATTGTAGAATTTTCTCTCTGCTGCTCCATAAATAATAAACAATAAACAAAGATGTGTGAAGCTGGGCATGAAGGATATTGGTGGTTTGCCATTTATCTTTCAAGCAGCAGCCAGACATCTCCTGCCAGTTGTTGAGCATTTTGCCAGGTAAATTTTATGGTTGCCTTATCGGCTACTCTGTGTGTTTGTTCATGTGTGTAGGACCACTAAGATCATTTCAGGTGAGATGCATTTGGGTTTGCTGACAGAGGCCAGCTGAAGTCAAGACAACAAGCTACTAGTACAGATGACCCGGATTCTTAATATTTGCTATGTTTTCTTCAGACTTTTGCCGAAGACCCTTGATTTTGCAACTTCTTATTTCCAGCCTGGTGACAAGTATTATTCAACTCTTTCTCTCCCAGCAGAAAGCCAGAGCTGTGAATCTGCATGCTCTTACTACCAGTTGCAAATATCCATACATAGTCTGTGGTTCACTGATGCAGAAATTGTAGTCTGTGGTCTGTGTCCATGTGGTAAAGAAATATTTGAGAAATTAAGTACAAAATAAAACATTTCAAAAGAAAACTGAGCCAAAGGTGCTCCAAAAATCAAAGTCATACTTATAAAGGCTGGACCTTCATATATGAAATTTCTCAAAGTATTCACTCCTCTAGTGGAAAACAACAGCTGACCTACAAAATAAAATTAAGTTAGAAACCACTACAGTGTTCTTCCTGTTTGGAAGGTTTTTTTTGGTTTGTCTTGGGATTTTTCATTGTTTTAGTTGCTGTTAAACAAGCCATTAAATCATTTGGGGTTTTTGTAATGCATTAAATGCTGACTGATTAATAGCCATAGTTACTCTGTCGGTGGTGTGGGGAAGTAGAGACCTTCTGGGGGCCCTCGGCAGAGCTCATGCCCACCAACATTACTGAAACTGTTCTTCAGCCTTCCCTGCTCCAGCTGAGAAGGAGAATAGTAACAGGACTCTAAGGTATGTCCATGCAGAGCAGCTGTCAAAGTGTCACACTCTGTTTTGCATATTTACTACGTAGGTCTGCCAAGAGCTGGCACACTGAGGAGATAAATCTGCGATTCTTGGAGCAGTGCAAGACAGTGGCCTCGGAGAAAAGATCTCTGGGTTGGAGTGGGGCATCTGCTGCAGCCTTTGCTTTCCAGGCACAGAATGCTTCTCACAGGGATGTTTATGTCACAGAGACCTAGTTAAGGATGTGATCCAGTCTCTGCTGGTGCTGGAACTGAGCGTGTTTTCTGTTTGGCCAACTCCTGCTTTGGGATGTATCTTTGGACATGCTATCTCAGGCTGCAGTAGATCCATAGTGTGAGCTCACTGGGATGCTCTGGCTTAGAGGTAGAAATCCTTTCTAGGGTCTGTTTAGTCCTGGCTATGTATGGGGGCTCATTCCACATCATCCATGGAAGGAGTTTACAGCACTGAGGTTTGTTTTCCTCCTTGAGCTTGGTTTTCGTTGTTTCTCAGAAGTGTCCTTTTCTCTTTAGGTTTGTCATTTGGCAAAATGACTCATGACCACTGTCTGTGTGGGTGCATGGACTGGATCACAGCTTGCAATTTCTGAGCTCATTTCCATCATGAAGTCACAGATTTTACGCATAACTTTAGGAAGTTACTTCAGCTCTTCCAGGCATCACTTCCCCACTGTCACGTAGCTTTCCATTTCAGTGGAGATTGCTACAGTAGCTCAACTTAGATGTGAATATTAACAGCAGAAATCATGATGAAGACCCTTTGGTTACTCAAATTATTATTTGAAAAAAAAATGTTCTCAGTAATGGCTGTGTAATATTTCAAGCAGTTGAGCAGCAAAGGTCAGAGTGCAGCTTGGTGCAAGCATTAATTGCTTCACTGGAAATTGTTCCAGCTCCAGCAGGTTTGTCCCTCAGCTTCTTTCCCAGTTAAACCATAGAAGTTTGAACCAGTCACTGCAGCACAAGCTGCTGACAAAATAGCAATAGTATGTCTGTCCCTCCTTGCCAGGGCCAATTAGATTCAAATGTCGCAAACATTTCCAAGAGAATTAACATGTTGGCACTAAGCAGGGGTTCACAAGAATTGCACAGATGCAGCTGGGGCTTTTTTAAGTGCCATGGAAAAGTAGGCATGTGGCAATGCAGCAGGAGAAGGCAGGCATTCTGGGCCATATGACACCGGGAGCTACTGGAGGAAAAGTCTGTGGCAACGTGCCAGACTGGTGGTGTTGAACCTGTTAGATAGGATGTCTGCATTTGCCAAGATGCCCTGTTTCCTTCTCACTTTGTTTGTTTACTTTTCCTCTCTGCTGGATGGATCTGACTCTTCCTGCCTCTTCCTTAACCCAGCAGAGAAGTCCATACTCTGCACCTTTCTGGAAAGAACACGGGGCCCATCCCACTCAAGTCTTTGTGTCTGCATATGGAACTTAGAGGGTTTGGACCATGGTGATTTTTTCTGATGCAGAGGCAGCTGATCTGGAGGAAAATACATGGTCTTCAATATATAAATCAACGTCTTGCTTTGAATACTTTTGGTGGAGGGAAGGAGTGAGGATTTATAGCTAACAAATATTTCTGACATCTTAATTTTGAGGGACACTTTCCTTTAATGGATTCCAAATCACTCCACAAACTAGTTTGCGAAAATTTATGTGGAGGGAGATTTTGATGAACAAGGAGAAACAAGATCAGAGTGCTTTTGAAACTTCCTACATGTGCCACCACTGATACGCTGGTGGGAAAAAAAGTCACTATTTAAGCATCGGCATTGAAAAGCCCCCCTAGGAAGAGTACAAATTTTGCTAATATTTTCAAAAATGCTTACTTATTTGGGATTTCACAGTTCTGTCTAAATCTAATGTCTAATGTGAGTCCTGTCCTTAAGAGTCCTGACTTTCCAAAAATCCTTATATTCATTCTCTGAAAAAATCTGTTTTGTTGTCAGATGTACAAAAAGTGTGGAAAACAGTCCTTTTTGACTGGTCCTTTGCAAGTGTCCTCAGACTGGACAAGGCATTGCTAGTAAAATATGATCTGTAAAGCAGCAAGAGCAAATCAAGATAATGTTCTATTTTGCTTTTTATGAGAGGTATGCTGAGTAGCTAGAAGCAAAATAAACCATGGAATTATGCCTCTATGGCATGGGAAATGTTACCCCAAGGAAATAAAAGCTGCACACAATTGCAAGTGTTAATCCTCACCTTAGACACTGAAAAGACCCTTGAATTTCTCTTTGGCAAAGCTTTAATTTCTGGAGTTTTTGTGTGTGCACAGTGTTGCCCTGGTAGACACATGTGGAGCTGTGCCCTGCCTGTACCTGCTCAGCAGGAATGTAAACAAGACAGAGATGCTGCTCCTTTTAGCTGCTTGCGCTCTTGAAATCGCCCAAGGAGAAATCATAAGAGTGTTTCTTGTGTCTCTACACTGTGTGGGCATGTTCTGTGGCAGAGAAAGGAAATTGTGCTCTTTGCAAGTGAGCCCAAGAACAGAATAAACTCCTTGTGACTCAGAGAAATGAGAAGTAACATAAAGCAAAGGTTAAATCTGCAAAAGTGTCATTCATTCACTATACAGCAAATGAGGCTGGGGCAATCCCTGAGCAAAAGCATCCAAGACAGATGACGTGACTGCAATCATGTGTGTTGGCATTTGTCTTGCCTGGTTAAAGCTCTCATGCTATCCACGTTGTGCAAGAATTGATATGGAAAGGTCAGATACGTTGCAGAGCTGAGAAGAGAGCAACTCTGGGGCACGTTGCAAATGCTTACCAGACCAAAAACTGCACAGGATTCCTGGGAAGTCCATCCCATCAAACCCATTTAATGCTTACTTGGTGCTGCCACGCTTGCTGTTTTCTGTTGTTTGAACTGTGTCCTAATGTCCTAAGGAAGACTGTGAGAGGGGACATCTATAGCCCATTCCTGTCTCATTGTGAAAGGCCTCAGGTTTTCAAATCTGAGGTGTCTGACCCTCAGTTTCTCCTTAATTAAAGAGATATCACTATATGTGTATGTGTGTCTATAACAAGACTTATATTGCTCTTTGCAAAGCACCTTAATATTTCTGGAAGAGCTAAAAAACGATCAGGTGTACACATCTTTGACAGTAGGAACAGTGCAGCTGGCAGCTGCTGTTCCACAGCTGTGGATCTCTCCACCATGCCAGTGCTATGGTAATGATTAACATGACAGATATTCAGCGTCCCTGTTTGCTTTTTAAGTCTAGCGTTGAGTAAATTTGGTACTGACCATGTTGTAAGTGCATGAACTCTGTTGACCCTTGCCTGCACCACTTGGGAATGCAGTGTACTTAATTATTGTTATTATTTGGAACACAGGGTTTGATCAATACCTGATTAGTGAGAAAAGTCACATGGACATCTGTGGGCATAAAACCATATTCCTGTTCTGTCCGAAGCAAAAGAATATGGTATCCTCATGGTGGGAATCCTGACATTTTTAGAATTACAGGCAGGGTTAAACCCTGCACTAGGTCAAACTATGAAAGTCAACAGTAAAATTCAATACACATTAAAGCATTTTCAGGTGTGGGGTCTAAGTTCTTTGTGCATCAGTGAAACACTCTGTTTTTGAGAGGGCTGGGGAGGAGGAGAAAGCACGTGTGGCTTTGTTTCTTCAGTGCTGCCACATGACAAGAAGTGGCTTAGTCTACCCTGTCAGGTGGAGAGCAGGTGGTGTAAGTTGTACAGCAGAACAGCTGATTCCATGAAATGCATCTCAAAATTAGTTTAACAACTCAAGACAAGCACAGGCTGCGGTTTAATGACAGCTGAGTGAAGGTTTGCATTGTACTGATAACATCCTGTGTCTCTGTGCTGGTGGTGTGGTGTATGCACACGTACTCCTTTGCAGCCAGGAACCTCTCAACAGATTTTCACACTGGCTGCTTCGGCTGTTACTTAACAAGTTGTTTTCCTCTTCCTGCCACAGCTTTATTTTTGTTGCTGTTGCAGTAGTAAAATAGTCCCTGATACTCCCAAAAAATTCTTCAGAGCGCTGCTAATGTTTTGATTGATGTTTTGCTGAAATTAGTTTTGCTGCGATTTTTTAAAATGTCACATCTGTTCTCAAAGAGCAGTCACTTAATTGGTGTACAGTGCTGGATTGGATTCAGTACCTACGCATATATTAGCAAGGTAGAATGCTGCGCGGGCTGTCAGAACATACTTAGAAATGAAATCAAAATCAAAATCAAAATCAATGACATTGACATCTGCTATAATTTGTCTGGATCTTCTCATGCCAATCTGATTTCTTATGCACAGGTAAACACTTTCTTATACAATATATTGTATATATAACCTAACAAGTAATATACCCCAGTTTTCCACAGTGCCTTTCTCATAGATAGCAATTTACTTAATCAGTGAGGTCATACATCATTCCCATTTCATGGCCTGGACAACAGAGAAACAGAAATAAAATGCCTTGACATAGAGGCCAGAGGTTCAGTGGCAAAACCCTGCATAGAATTTAAATTTCATTTGCTGTAGCTCAGCGGTCTGTTTGTTAGGAATTGTTGCCTCAATATTTTGCAGCATGAAAATACAAAAATATGGAGCAAAGGTATTAAATAATACCAGAAATAACTCAAAGAAAAACAACAGACAAATGTAAAAATAGGAAAAAATTAGAAATGAAATATTTTCCAAGTAGAGACACAAAATCATCTATTAAATTATTACTGTCACTTTCCACTCTACTTGTTTTTCCTAAAACAATATCTGATCTACATTCCTGTGTGTAGTTTCTGCATTGACAGACTTGTATTCTGCCAATTAAAAAAAAAAAAAACCAAGAAAAAAACAAACCCTTGAAATTTTTGACTTATTTTGCTCTAGGAGAGTGAAAAGAAAGCATGATAATACGATAAGACTCTTGAAAGGCCAGTTGTTTTTGTTTTTGTTTTTGTTTTGTTTGTTTTGTTTTTTGTTTGCTTGTTTGTTGTTGTTTTCCTTTCACTTAGTACACTTTACAAATGTGCTGTAGGCTCAGTTCATAGTAAGAACACATCTTATCTGACAAATAGTAACTGATGCAATATGATTTTAAAGTCTTCCCCATCATGCAGAAATTAAAATCCTCTCCAGGGACATTCCTCAAAGCATAAAGCAGAGCCTTTCTCCACATTTAAAGCATTTCGTTGTGTGAGAAATGACAATGAGCCATAAAATCTGGAGGGAAATGACTACTGAACACTAACATATGCTCCAAGCACGTGGAGGCTGTCAAATGCTCTTCAGGCCAGGGAATTGAGTGTCTCGATCCTGTCCGGATGGAGGGCAGTTTAAAGAGATGTTGCTAAGAGTGGTCAGGCCCTGAAAGGCTGCTTTCAAAATAGCAGCAGCAGATGCAGCAGCCAACAATGTGTTTTATTTTCAAATGCATGTGTTATTGTCCCTTTACTACCCTGGCACACTCTTTTCTTAAAAGGAGTGAGAATAATTGTCTCCACCATTATTACTATTATGTGTAAAAATGGTATAAAAATAAGATAAAGGTTGCCTACTCAGGCACTCAGAAGTTAAAAAATAATGGGATTACTGTTGCCTTGACAACATTTCTCTCTCTTTCCCCTGCCCCCAGTTTCGTTCTTGGAAATGGCTAAACCACTTTACTGAAGCTCTATCAAATAATTAAATAAAAGATTCAGTTGTGGGGAGAAAAATAGCATCAAAAACTTCCTCTCGCCTTTCCCAGAGCCTGACAAAATTCTATCCAGCTGAAAAATAGGGTTTTATGAGGAGAAGGATCAGGTATTGCCACACACCTTTGATGGCACTTGTAGCTCCACCTGCATCTTCTCCTTTAATTTAATGTAATTTATTTTACACACATCCCTGAAGGTCTCATTTGATGTGGAAGAGGAAAGACCATGTAAGCAGCAGCACAGGGACCTCAGTTCCTTTCAGCTAACCAGGGAGGGTGGGCTTCCCACCCTGGTAAATTGAAGACTAGGTGGGATTGAAGAGGGATGAAATGATGCTGGAGTCAATGCTTTGGTGTTTTCATCACTATGCAACGTGCTTGGATGGCCCAAATTCGACTCAAATTGATGTACCTGGCAAATGGGAAGAACTCTGTCTCTCTGGAGAATGTTGGAGGGTCTGCAGAGGTGCTGAGCTGGCAGCCCCTGTGAGCAGGTGACAGTGCCTGGTGACATCCAGCTCCTTTCTGGCTGAGCTTTGAATGAGGTCAGGCCAGAGACTGATAAATGGCCCTGCCTTGTCAACACTGCTGTCACTGATGCTGTTATCACCCAGCAAATGGCAGCATGAAGGAATTTGTGTTCTTGGCCTCCCCAAAGCTGGAGAGAGAGTGAGAGCAGGAGCCATGGAGGTGACAGTGTTTCCTCACACCACTTACATTCTGCTGCAAAGAAGCTCAGTGTTTGGTGTGTAACCAAAGGGTCTTTGTAGATGATTATAAAATATTATGCCATGGGGTTTTTTTTATGCCAATTGAATTTATGATTGGGTTTCTTTCAAAGAAGATACAGAACATTGCAGCACACACTGGTGTGGCTGAAACATTAACAAACCACCGACCTGGTGCAAAGCCCAGAAATACTGTAACGCTCCTTTCCTGGTGTTTGGGCTAACAGGGCATCCAAAAATGTAAGGTGAGGTGGCATGCACAGGGTTTGGAAGGGGACCCAGCTGACCAACAGTCTGTGACAAATGATCTGACAGCACTGTGGTGGGGGGGAGGAGGACTGTGGTTTATTTAAAAACTGAGTTTTCTTGGGGGGAAAAAAAGCATCACTAAATTTGCATTTAATGACACGTCTTTTAAAACCAAAACAATTACAGCTGAATTAATTTTTCTTCCTTTTCTTTTTCTTGGAGCACAGTCAGCCCTTGCTTGCTGCTTAAGATTCCTGCTGAATGCCTTTCTGACTCATATCAGAGCCCTCTGGCAGCTCCTGCATTTGCCTCTGTGCACAGCCAGCATCATCAATGGTGTTTATCTGCGTAGGGGCTGGTCCATCAGGCCCATCAAGTCCTGCTCTGCAATCCCTACTCAATAAGGGGTACCAATGATTGGCCCCACAGGTCCTAACTGGTATGTGTGTGAAAATTTAATCTAAAGTCACGAGCAGAGTCATCCATGACTGACTCACGTGAGGTGAGAGTGTGGCCAATTCCTGTGTTGGGAGTGCTGGGTGATATGGCTGGCCCTGAGCTCAGACAGAGGACTAAGGCCTTCTGCTTCCAAGGCTTCTTCTCCAATTAGATATTTTGTTAATTTATCAGTCTCGGTATCCTGTAATAGGTGTTTACTTTTGAGGGAGGGTGCCTAAAGGAATTTGGTATGTCTTGTTTCTGCAGCTCTGAATCTGTCCCTTTTCGTCAGGGAGCTTTGTCAGTGCTAAGTAGTACTTTAAGTTTTAAAACCTAAAATCCTTGGGTTGATTATACAAGACAATCAAACACTGTATTTCCCACCGGTAACTGTCTGTCCTCAATCCCTGTCCCTCTCATGCACTCATGCAAAAAAAAGACAGTGTTCTGCTTTCTAAGCAAAGCATTAAAGACTGCTCTTGGTTCAAAATACCTGATTTGTAAATATGGAAGTTTTAGGAAATGGGCAGTAAATTAAGGTCACATTTCAGCTTGTGTAATACAGGGAGCAACCTCAACAGAGCCGTCCACACGCAAGCCAGCTAAAGATCTGGCCTATAAATTGATGGTTAATAAATATGGAATAACAGGTCTAAGAACACCAGACTACCAACAGCCGCTATAAAGTGGAACTGGTTGTTCAAAATCCTCCAAATACATTAATGTGCTGCATTGCATTTTATTGCAGAGATGTATCATTGGTCCTGCTGGCCAAAACCCAATTTTTCTCAGAAAGGAGAATGATCTGCAGCTGAATTACTTCTGGTGTTGGTATTCCATATTGCTTTCAACACGGTGACCATTTTGAAAGCATAATGCAGTTTGGTCATGCATGACAACAATTTTAGCAGCAGAGTAATACATGTGAAAAATCTAAATCATGCTGGAAATTTGAAAGGAAAATCCATTTGGTTAGGATATATGGCCTGGGAAATGCTCTCTCTGTTGTATTTCACATCAATAAAAGGTTCTCTTGATTTGATTTGTGTGCAGCAAAGCTTCACTGGAGAGATTACAGAACGTCTTGCTGCAGAATTGAAGCTGAGATGTAGATAGTAGACCTATAAGGGTGGATAAGCATTTTCAACCAAAATATTATTGAAAAAAAAAGTTGGTTTTGCCAAAATTATCTTCCGCAGCCATGCTCTCAGGGAGAGCAACAGTGTAGCATTTAATGGCACTCAGCAGCACTAAATGCCACCACAAAGCAAAACACTGTGCACACTGAAGGGGAAAAAAATTACCTGGTTAAAATTTGGGTAGAAAAACCGGTATCACATCCTGCTCTTCTGAAGTAAAAATGAGAAGAGCTTTGATGCAGACAGTAGCACAATTTCTTCTTCTGGACAATTTTCTTTTGCACATCCCATTCACCTTCCTTTTTCTGTTCTTTTGGTATTTTCCCCACTTTGAGGCTGTGTGATCCTTTTCTCATGGCCAGCCCAGCCCGTTCTCTCCTTTTTTCCCTGTGATTCTCCAGCCAGCGTTCATCATTCATGTAGGCAAAGGACCTGCTGAGGGAGACAAGCACCAGATGGATGATGCTGCCACCCTGTAAGACCTTTGCTCAGGGTGGGTCCCTGTTTTCCTGCTCTTCTGTCTGAATTCATACCTGAAGCTCCCTATCTGGAAGAGCCCACGTCTGTTTACTTAACAGGGGACAAAAGTCATTGATTTGCACGTTTCAATATTGAAGGGATTTGGGAACCATTACCCATCTGTTGTTAAGCATAATGTCAATTCAGTTTCCCAGTCTGTCATAATTTGTACCCCAGCTATTATCACAACTGAAGAGGTGACTCTGCCTGCCCTTTGGACTCGCAGCTCTTTGTTACCATCTCCCAGCTAAGAGCAGCTACCTGCCCTATAGTCACTCCTAGTGTGGCTGACAGCAAAGTCACACAAACTTTAAATTTCTGCTGAAGGTTTTCTTCTTTTATTTTGTCCTCACAGGGGCAAGGGGTGTTTGTACAGTCAGCCATGCCCATCAGCTGGGAGGAAGTAAACACCCTCTGGGAAACAATTGGAGCAGATTTTAAGCCTCTTTGCCAATGCCGTCCCATGCAACTGCTCCGTATTCTCATGGTTGTGAGGTCAGAGGGGCTGGATCAGACAACCGCTTTCTGCTGGACTTTGCACAGAGCGTGGGAAGTGCTGCAGGCACCACTGCCCACAGCAGGGAGATGCTCTGGGAGGCTGCTCCTTCCTGCAGCCATGACTTTGGTCATGGGCACCTCATGGAGCTGCCACCACCATTTGGGCTGTGGGAGGCTGGAGCTCTGGCTGGCACATCTTCTGTCTGCATGCCTGCAGCATCCATCTACCTTCCTCTGAAGATACGAGTTTGGCTTTGCTCTCATTTACTCCTGGGTGAAGGTGAGATCACAAGGTATTTATTTTTAGATGTCATATAGCTACATTAATACAAATGTACCTTTCATTTCACACAAATGTACAGGAGAGGAAGTGGAGTGCTCTGCCAAACACACTGAAGTTTCTTGCCATTTAACAGCAATCTGAGAGAAGAAAAACTTAATTTCATCTTTTATTTCATTTAATTGTCATCTGATTTAGTACTCATCTTTGATGGCTAATTACTTCAAAAGAATTCTACTTCCAGGTCACAAAATTTATGAATAAAAGATGTTTATGTGCACTGCCTAGGCCAGGTGTCACAACTCAGTGCAGATATCCACACAATAAAATACTTCTGATTTTAATTACTATATGAATGGATATGCTGATTACATGAGAAATCGATAAACTATTAACCAAACAATGCAAGACAGCAGGAGGTCAGAGATATCAGCAAGGCATATGTCTGTACAGCACAAACATCCCTCTGCAAACAGGAGGGGTGCTCATGTTATCACCAGATATTCTGTGTCACTGGAACAGCCCAAGCCACCAAAGTGTCACCATGCAAAGCTGTTTAATTTTTAAGCAAGGGTAGGTACATTTTCTTTTTAACACCTTAGTGACTGACTGGTCCTGCTTTCCTTCCGGAAACACACTTTCCAGGCAGGTCAATGGAGTTTCTTTGTGCCTGAGGTGACAGATTGAAGTCACTGAGGGCAAAGCACCACACCACCCACACCAAAGCAAAGCAAAGCAAAGCAAAGCAAAGCAAACCAGAATTTAGGTTTCTTCTCATTGCATTATAGTGTGTTATAAAGGATTCACAGCATTTTTTTCTTCATTTGTTTCTCTTTGGGAATATCAGAAATACCAAGTTCATGCTCTTATACTGTCTCCCAGGCCTCCTGTGCATGGTTTTGTTTAACTGCTTCCAAAATCCATCTGTGGTTACAGAAACAAATATTAAAACTGTGCCTCACTTAGCCAAATAAAATACGTATTTTCTTACTTCACAAGCAGATACAGAGCAAGCAGTCTTGACCTCTTAGTTACCATCGCCATTTGGGTGACTGACAAGCAAAACTTATTCACCAGTGACAAGCCAAACAGATTAATCAGCATCCTGCAATCCAGGAATGGGCTCTGCTCAGCAGCCAGGCTTCTCAGGACAAGGAGGACCTTTTGGTGCCCTCTCGGAACCCTGGGTACAGACTGTCACACAAACCAGGTCACCGGCCTGGAAATATTTTCCTGGTAATATTTTGAGGTTTGGGCTTTTTCCTGTGCTGTGTTTTGCAGAGGAGTGGGGTCTAGAGTGAGACAGGCTTTGCTATTCTCATGTGAGCTCAGCTTTCCTCCCATTTCCCTTTGCCGATCACTTTGCAGGATATGATTTTATTGCACCCTTGCTCACTTTGGTTCAAGCAGAGTTATTCATTTCCTGGCTGTATGTGACCATATACGTGGCTGTTGTCAGCGATGAAAATCCTCAGCCTTCAGCTGGACTAAAAATCAGCCCATGATGTTTGATGTGCTGTGTTAATGGAACACGGCTGTTTTGAGGTTTCTGACTTTGACAGAACCAAACGTTTAATCTGTGCCTTTAGGAAATAACAATAACTCATTAAGGCTGCGCTCCAGTGTTTCTTTTTAAATTCAGGTGTTATTAAATGTGGAGCTCTAGACTGCTTCTGAAAATCCATTTTCTGTTCCCTCTCTGTGCAAAACTGAATAATGTATCTCCCTGAGTCTCCTTTCACTCAAGCTGCAAAGGTTGCTCTGATGTCGGCTGCACGGGTGAGATGTAATATGGATAGGTGTGAAATCCCCTTTGACAGTTACAATCAAAGTGAAAATATCTTTCCAATCCAGAAAAGTCTTTCCTCACATATAGGCTTCCACTGTTTTGTAATTGTAACTGCTAAATCTGAGCACTTCAAACAAATACGAGAGAGAGACACAAATTCTTCCCTGGAATCTCTTAAAATTCAGAATATAAAAGACATAGACCTGGGAGAATGCAGCCAAGAGAGATGATAAAAACAGAGTTGCCCTACCAAAGGCCAATGAAACCCACAATTCTGTGGGAATCTGGCAGGAATTGTGTTCCCATTAGCCCTTGTCCCTGTGATATATGTCAAGAAAGGATACAGAAAGGAGATGGGAACATGCTGATAATAAGGGAGTTTTCAAAAAATATTGGGAATTGTTACTGTGACTGCTTTTGTGGCATCAAATCTTGTTCTTTTTAAGGTTGGTGACAGAGGACAATTGAGTTTAAGATACAAAAGTCATCTACTGAGGCAGTGGTGGTCCCAGAAACGGAATGCTGGCTATCTGAGGGACAACCCCAGGAGATGGGGAACAGCTGGGTGGGGAGGTCTGAGTGCATTACAGGAACCTGGAGCCAAAATTCCCTTTGATTTAAGTCAGACCATGTAGTGAAGCCATGAGGCTGGAGAGCCTACCAAGCTTTGTCTTAAAGTGCTGGGATACCTCGGTTCTTAACTGCATCTATTTAGCACAAAGCTTCAGATGTTTTCATCCTGCTTGAGCAATCCCTGCAAATTGGCTTTTTTGGAACATGGAGCCCTATTAGACTGTGTCAACAAGGCATATTCAGCTGAATGCAAAGCCCAGCTCAGTTTCAATTTCTGTAAATTATGCAAGGATATAAATGATGAGTACATCAGTAAGCTAGACCAGAGGCTGATTCATTCATGTATTGATTCATGCATGGTTTATCTTCATGCCTTGCAGAAAGAAAAAAGTTTAAATGGTTACACTAAGCTATAGAATTTGAAATTGGGGGTTGAGGGGGAAAAATTATTTCCTGGTGGAAGAGTGGCAGATGAAGCTGTAGTTTGTATAATGACCCTTTTTTTAAAATTTGCATCACTTTAAATGATTCTTAACTGTGTGTGACCAAAGTAGAAAAAATAATTAGCTTAAAATATAGAGGAAATTCACTTGATATTTTATTACTTATATGCCATGTGTTTGTTCAGTGCCTTTCTTCCTCACTGCCTCAAAAGGCAAAACCAGAAAAAGATGCTTTTTTAAAAAAAAATATATGTAACAAGAATAATAATAATAAAAAAAACATTTGCATGGTCTGGGAGTGTTACCAAGCACTGTTGGTAAAATCCCATTAGAGATTTTGTTTTAGATGGACAAGTGGGAAAACCAAGGAAAGAGGGTGTTCAAGTTACTAAAAACAAGAAGCAAAAGAAAGGAGAAAGAAACTATATCTATCCTTTGCAATCTTCAGCCAATCGGGGTGCAGGAATGACATACAATTTTCTTCAGTGTGTGGGTGAGTAAACCATAATTCTTCACTCCCATTGTCTTTGATGATAAAGTGTAGCTATAGGAAGGGTGTTTTTTTTTTTTTACTCTTGAGAAGCTTTCAAGAAACAAAATATCACATGAACAGCCAACATACAGGCAGTTTCTTGTATCATGAACGGTTTATCTGTAGGCTTGAGCACAAATAAATCCAACTTACATAAAAGCAAACCACATAATGTATCTGCTGCTGATTCTTTCAGCTTTTGATTTAATTAGCTGATGCAGACCCGGAGCACATGGTATGCTGCTTGTTTTTAAGGATGTCTTAGTCATCTGCCATTTTTGTACTTTTTTGTTTGGCTGCTGCTAAGGGAAGGGAAAGCTCTGTAGTGGTTGTATCTGAGAAAAATGACTTGAATACAATGCTGTGAAAAGCTATGCTTTTATCCAGATCTATGTTTGCCACCCGCATGTCATTGAGTTCTTTACCTTGGCTGAAAGTTTTAAGTACATCATTAGTAATATTGACTTTCACGTAGGCAGTTTTCACTTCATAGGCTGACTCTCAGTGTAAGTCTTTATTGCAGGAATAATGTACCTGGGGTTGTTTTAGCCCAGCATGGCAAGGTATAATGTTAAACAGTTGCTCAAATTGTAACTAATTTGCAGATTTTTACTGCCAAAACTGAATCATGGATGAAATTTATTTACAAAGGAACAAAAGGAGTAAAGCCATGTTTAAAATATGAACTTTTCATATTTTATTTCAATGATATCACTTCACTCCCTCTCCCCATCCTCCTCTTTTTTTTTTTTTTT
>VZTX01022490.1:624413-789304 GCA_013400915.1 Pardalotus punctatus | reverse complement strand
TTTTTTTTTTTTTTTTTGTAGTGTGATAAAAGCTGAGAAAATTGGGCTGAACTTGGTTGGGAAGTGCACATGGACCTCCCAGTCCTTGCTGCCCTGAGGAACAAAGCACTCTCACAAGCATTGTCTTTGTCAATGTTTGCAATAGAGGTCTCTTATGGCAGTTAAGTATAATTTCTTTTTTTCTTAAAAGCCCACAACAGCTTTTCAAAATGCCAGCTGTCCACTCTGAATGCATGTACAGATTTTTGATAGACAACGAACACAACATGTCTTTTCATTTAACCTAGCAAATGTGTATAAACAGACTGTGTGCCTAGAGTGGTTGAGTTTTATCACTCTTGTGAATGGTAAAAGTGACACAGTGGCACTTTCCTTTCTCAGCAATGTGGCTTCCAGCTGTAGGTGTCTGTAAACACTCTTGAAAACCATCACTGTGTTTTTAATGATACAAAGAAATATATCAACCTCCCAAAACATGCGACAAAATCAGCTCAGAGTGTCCCCCATTAACCTTTTTCCTCAACTTACAGAAAAAAAATCCTGTAGTTAGTGGTTTTGCAAATTTCTCATAATTAGAGAAAGAAAAGAAAATGCCTGAGGAGCAAAAAATCTGAACACCAAACCTTTGATCCTGGATTTGAAGCTAATCTATGCAATTAGCAGTGCTTTTGTCACAAAGGGAAGAGTCACAGGAAGAAAGGATGGAACACTGCATAAAGAAGCGATTGGGTAAGACTGAGAAAATGGTGCTTCAATCATTTACACAGTCACACAAACCTTTCCTCAAGAGTAAACAAAGCACATGAAAAAAAAGAGAACTAAAGGGGAGCAGCATCAAGCAAACGCAGGGACACTTCTGAACAATTCCCTCCAGGTTATCTCACCAGAGGCCAAATTTAACGCCATCACATCTGGGAGGCTGCGTTCAAACAAGGAGCTTCCCAGGGTGTAGGAGCCATTACAGGGATGTCAATATGGCTTCAAGCTGTTTTTTGGCTTCATATGAGAGGTTACTTACAGCCCAAGACGATATTTGATGGCTATTTGATAATGCAGTCCATCACATTTGCAATGCCAACATCTTTCTTCCAGTACTCCACAGCTTCCCAACAAAGGCTCTGTGATCCCCTCTGCAGTGCTGTGAAACGAATGAATTCTGCAATGTGAGATTTTCTGACTGTTCTCTGCTACTTCTGAAATGAGGATTGGATTTTTTGGCAGAGGTTATGGGATGCATGGAGTAGGAGGGAATAGACTCCAGGTTTCCAGAGGCAAGTTAGGGTGCCCAGAGATGGGAATCTGCAGAGGAATCCAAACTCTTCAATTCATATTTAGGTATCCATGAACCATTCAGATAAAGGACTGAAGTGTGCCTCCTGTGGCACCATGCTGGTGAAACCATAGAGGCCTGAGGTTACCAGGGTTTTTATGCATTCTGTACATTCAAAAATGGATGAAGCAGATGATACTTGAAATTTCCTATATATTTTATCATAACTCAGAGCTTCCTGGTTTTAAAAGTTATTTTTGAAGAACTGGACTAATTTATACTAGGCTTTCTGCCACTGTGTTATTTATTTGAGCTGCCTAATGCATTACAGCTTAATGAAATTTGTTGCCTACATTATTGATCATTGTAGGAAATCTAAAATAACATTTGCAATGTCTTTGTGGGTTTTGTTGTTTAGTATTTAAATCGGTATCCTTACTGGTTTTTTTTGTTTGTTTTCTCCTACAATTTGTTTGATTGAAATTTCAGTTTTAACTCTACAGAAAATTAAAAGTGCATTTTCCAGTAGCAAAGAGATGCAATGAACTTTTCTTGATTTACCCCTCAGGCCTGCTGTACCGCTTCTCCATGAGGCAATTCGGAAGCTAGATAAGGCTTTTGGTGATGGCTTCAACAAACCATGGAATGCTTCTCAGCTTTCTGAAAAGTAAACAGGCTGAGCTGAGGACTGACTGAACCAGGCAGAGATTTACCAGAGGCATGGGCATATCTTGGCTACAGCTGGAGAGGTTGTATGTGATGAAGTGTTCAAAAAATGTGTGGATGTGGCCTCTGGGGACATGGTTACGTGATAACATGAAGGGGATGGGTGAACAGTTGGACTCGATGACCTCAGAGGTCTTTTCCAACCCTGACAATTCTATGTTTCTATAATTCTATGTAGCAGCTCTTTGCTGCATCAACACCTGCCTTGCTGTGGCACCCAGGAGCGGCAGCAGAGACTCTCTGGTGCTTTGAATCTTACCACAATCTCAATTATCACCTCTGTTCTTTTGTCACCTCCCAGGAGGTAAAAGGAGCATGGACTGCCCTGGCTGCTGCTGTGTTCTTGGCTATTGACCAAACATACGGGGTGCAGTTTGTTGCATCTTTTGAACAGTTTAGGCTTTCTGCAGTTGGGCCAGACTGGCAGCATTGTCTGACACGAGAAGGAAAACAATGCTTTCGTTGCAAGCTGTGGTCACAGCCAGCAGGATCCTTTGCATTGTTCTGAGGCAAGCGATGCAGCCTGGGAATAACATATGCTATCTTTTCTGCTCTGCACCTGCAGAGATTATTTTCTTCACTAGGTCTGAAGTTTCGTAGCAGGGGTACCAATGACAACAAAACCAAGGGTTAAGAACTGGTTGGTTTTACTTTTTCTTCCTGCTTGTGTTTATTTAGCTGATAGACAACAAATATCACAGAGCAACAGATGAGGGACAGAGCAACTTGCAGGAAAAATTAAAAGCCTGCTGTCTACTTCCACTGCCTTTGGTACCAAAACCAGCAAATGCAGGGTCTAGTTGGGTGTAAACTGAGATGCTACATCACAGCAGACAGATATATTTTGTGTCTTGTTAATGTATATGGATGAGAAGGTGCAAACAAAGCCTCTTCATCTTCTAGTGAAGAGGGTGTGATGTCATTTCACATCCCCTTTCACTTGGCATGCTTTGGAAGGGCAATCTACAAAGACGAACTTTAGATCATTTCCAATGGGAAAAAAACCCAAACATTTCTGAGCATATGCACATTCAACGCAGTGGTTGGTGCCTGTGTCAAAGCCTGCACAGTTTGCTGTGCATTTCAGCAGCATTTGTATTTAAGGTATGCAAATGATGTTGTCAGAACAATGAACCAATAACACTTCCTAGAAATACAGTGGAGAACATGATTCTGGCATAGCCCTTTATTTTTAAGTTTGGGGAATGAGATTTTTTTCTTTTCTATTTTAAAACAGCTTCCAAACAGTAACTCATGCCAGGAAAAACAGAGCCATTCTCTCAATGACAACAATGTTCATTGTGTTTTCTGTAACAGATGCCAGGTTTTTATCACCAGGCCAGACATTAACCCCCTTGGTATCGCTCTGAAAGGAAGCATCCGTGCACCCCACTGACTTCTATTCCCTATGGGACTTCATTATGCCTCCTACCTCTAAAGCTTCATGCGTATTTCCTTGCCCAATACATCAAGAAGATACGCAGAACTGACCTTATTTTTTTTCCTCTCCTTTTGAAAGGTAGAATTTGTGCTTTCTGGTTTCCCATCAAATTTGTGTAACAAAAAAAAACAGAACTATTCTTTTTTCCTCTTTTTTTTTTTTTTTTTTCTTTTCCCTTCTAAACGAAATAATTTGGATAACCAAGCTTTAAAAAGCTCTCTATTTACTGGACAAATACCACCAGACCTTGTCCACAAAGCACACTTTTTTTCCCCCACAGAAGTATCTATTCAAGTGATATCTCTTCCAGTTAATGGATTTCAACATGTGGAAATCTGAGACCAGCAATTTTTTATTTATGGCGTGGAAAGATTCATTGGAAGTGCTCCTGTCATCCCTTCAGTGTTTAGGATACTGCAGTCAAACGGTCTCACAGAGATGTTCAAGGAAATTCTCTGCCAATAATTCCCCGAGCACCACAGTGAAGAAGAGAGGCTGATCCTCCCTCTGCCAGAGGTTTTCAAGTGACATGGATGTCCTCCACTGACTGCATATTTCTCTGTGTACTCTGCAGTAGTGCTTATACGTATAGTATTCTGAAAATATTGCAATGACCATGCAGCTACTACTGTTTCTCTGAATGGGATTATGGTGTGGTTTTAAGCCCAGCTGGAAATAAAACACCCTGCAGCCTTCTGACATGCAAAATTGTCAGTCAGCACTGCAAATTTACTCATGAGAAACTTGTGTAAGGCATAGCTACAAAGAGCAAACTGTTGTTTTTAGTTACTACTACTACTGTGTCCTTATGTAGTGCTTTCATTTCAGTTGCAAAAGGATAGATTAGACCTATCTGTGTTATTGGTGGTTTTGAAAGGAAAGATCTAACAGCATGATTTTGAATAAAATTATCTGCTTAATTGCACAACATTTTTATTTTGAGGAGTAAAGATGTAAAAATGGGTGCCATGGAGGCACATGAAATGATTTATGTTTTACAGTCAAGGACAGCTAGAATCTTCACCTTGCACTACTTGTGCAAAACCCAGAAATATATGCAAAAGAAAAATGGATGAAACTGAAACCTGCTTATTTACATCCACAAGAACAAAACCAAATAACTACGTTAGCCCTGCGAACTCACAGTCACAGGGTATTGCTGAAAAGAAGTAATCAGAAGGATTCAGAAAGGAAGGCTCAGGAATAAAAATATCATTTGCAGTCACATTAGGTAGGATAACAATTATCAGTCCTCATGCTTCAATATATGTGAGCTGATTATCAACTGGAAAAATTTTAAATTTCCCCTCAAGCAGTAGTATTACACAAGTGTCAAGTACACTGTAGGGAATTTAATGTTTTCCTCTGGAACATCTGCCATAGAGCATTGCCTGAGAAAGGATACGGAACCAGGCAGATCACCAGACTATTGCAGTGGTAATAAATCCCAAAATAATCTTAGCATGATTACATATACTACTACTTTGCAAACACTTGGGATAAGACGAGCCAGATATGGATGTGAATGTGCACTGTGGTGTGGATGTTTAAAAGGGCTCAAGAGGTTACTTTGGAGGACTATATTTAATTTAATTTTTATTCTCCTTTTTTAAAAAAAAAATTAATTAGAAGATATTTTGAGCTTTTTCCAGGCATACAAAAGGACATTAATCTGCCAGGTTAATATAAAAATTCAGATATGCTATCTTAGCTGTCCTTAGCTTAATGAGAAGAAGGAAAAAATTTAGAAATTAATAATTAAAGGAGCATTAAAATAATATTGCTGCTGATTTTCCATAAATCCATTGATATTGTTACTATTGCTCTTATTATTTCTGCTTTGATTGATAATAGCTTTTATCGTCCTTCTATGTGTCCTATCAAATTCTGGTGTATGCAGCAGAGCTGATAAGAGATGACAAATGCCACCCCTGGGATCTCCATATATTATATTTATGCATGGCTGTTCATTGACAGCCAGTCACAGAGAGCTGGAAAGTAGTTTTATTGTTCTGGTGGGGCAGCTGCTATTGTTCTTCCACCAGCAGAACAGAAAAGGATGCACCTGCCATTGTGTGAGAAATTGAAATTTAATTTCTTGCAATTTTAAAACTGCACTGGTGCGCAAAGAGGCCATCTTCAGGGGATCCAGAGGCCAGTAAAAGGAAAGAAAAAAAGGAGGGAGCAGATGAACTCCAGCCCTGGAAGCTGATGCTGAAATAAGAAATAGGGGGCACACAAGAGAGACTTTGTGGATAAAGAGTTCTCTGACGTGCGTGGTGGGAAAGCACAAAATAATTCACGGATTTTGTCTTGTCTCAAGGACCTTTCATGGACTCTTATCCTGGCAGGTGGGAGCTTCCTGCCTCCTGGTGAGAGAGGTGTATGTCAGCAGGAACTTCCTGCCTTGGCAACAGGGCTGAGCGAGAAAGGTCTGCAGCACCTTTTCTTCCCTCTATCAATCCCTTCCCACATTCAGCTTTCTTTACTGTTGCTTCTCCACTTAGGAACAGAAAGCAATTATGATATTTACACTTTCTGCTCCTGTCTATACTATGTTCGCAGGTTGCCTTCTGCTACCAATATCTTTGTCCTGAAAGGGACTTACTTTGAGAACAGCTGGGACCATTGATGATTTGGTAACATCTATCAATATCTATATTTTCACTTCTTTATCCTTCCAACCCCTCTTGTTAATATTTTCTTCTTGCCTTTCTCTTTTCGAGTATTATTTTTGTCCAGACACAATGAAGAAATCATCAAGATATTACTCACATATCCTCAAGGCTCAGCAACCATGAGACAAACAAAAAGAATCCAAAGCATATTTGTTAGAAAACAAAGAAAACCAAAACCAAAATCAAATTTATGTAATGGTCAATGAATGTCAATTAATGTATTAACAACTTTGGTAATGCTTTCCTACTATGCTTGCCTTGACTTTATGGATAGTCGTATATTTAAACAGATTCATAAATGAAATGCAAAGACATTTCAGGAAAGTGAATAAAGTAACAATTTAAAACCAAGTTTGTAATGGGTGTAAGACATTTAGCAGAAATGTGCACTATTGCTGAAGAATTTACCCATTTGATTGGTTAAAAAAGAAGAAGCTAGACTCTTTATCTGTCTCTATATTTAAAATTAAGAAATGGTCATGTAAGATAGTGTGGTTGGCTTCTCCTGAATGTTATGAGCTAAAATTATATTGCCTGGTGGTTAGTCTGAGTCCTTGCTTGATTATGCGAAAGCAAGGCTGATCTCCATTTTCCTTTTTTCGTTTTACTTTATTACAAAATAATTCATTACCTCTATCTGTAACCTGGATTGTGATTATTTTTCAAAAACATTTTTCAGCCTTCAGCAGCTGCACATAGTTGTATGTCTTGGATGGGTATGCCAGACAAATTATACTACCTAGTAACTGGTTTTATGTACAGTCTGGTTGTTTTTGCTTAACCCCAGCTGGAGTGAGCACCACGCAGCCACTCGCTCACTCTTCCCTCAGTGGGATGGGGTAGAAAATCAGAAAAGTGAGAAAACTCAGGAGCTGATATCAAGACAGTTTAACAGGTAAAGAAAAACCCACACATGCAAGCAAAGCAAAATAAATTCATTCACCACTTCCCAGATGCAGGCAGGTGCTCAGCCACATGCAGGAAGGCACAGCTTCATCACACAGAACTGTGACTTGGGATGACAAATGTCATCCCTCTGAATGTCCCCTGCTTGCTCCTTCACCCAGCTTTACACACTGCACATGGAATATCCCTTTGGTCAGTGGGATCAACTGTCCTGGCTGTGTCTCCCCCAGCTCCTTGTGCACCCCCAGCCTCCTCTCAGGTGGGGTGGTGTGAGGGGCAGGAGAGACCTTGACGCTGTTTGAGAACTGCTCAGCAATGACAAAAACATCCCTGTGTTATCTGTTTCCAGCACAAATCCAAAACACAGCCCCATACCAGCTACTGTGGAGAAAATTAGCTCTACCCAGCCAAAACCAGCCCACCTGTGTAAAGTAAGCACCATGTCTTGAACCTAAACAGATTCTGACCAGCGACACATCACACAGATATGTCTGTGGAAATATGAAGGACTGATACTGCATTTTAAACACTGAATATATTTTAGAGAAGGGCTGAAGAGTAACATTTGAAGGTGAATATTTTCCCTTCAAGGGCTTTCTAACTGTTGGGACAGAGAGGCTCAAGGGACTGAGTAATTCTAAAAGTATAAAATGTGTGAATTCATGGGAAGGCATGGAAATATCTCTCTTCCCAGAAAGTTGGGCAACTCATTAAGTGGCAGGTTATTAAGAGAAAGTGAATACTGCACTGCTGCTCAATAGGTTTTAGGCCAGGTTTTCCTTTGCCTCTTTTAGCTGTCTCATTTCATTACTGTGATGCTTGAGACAGAAGTGCTTGGCCCCACCAAGTTGATTGAGGCAGCCTAAATTAGACATCTGGCTATCCTGTATTGATATCAGAGATCTGTGCAGGGAGAAAGGCACCTCGAAGGGCTGAGGTGAGCAGTGATCTGATTCCCCCACTACTCAGATTTGACATCTTTCTTTGTGACATCACACTTTCCCCACCTCCACCCATTGAAGAATCATCCAAATGAACAGATAGAGGCACTCAGAATATGAATGATAAATTATCCTGGAAACCAGCAAAGTTCATAATATTCTGCACGAAGTTGTGGAACTGAGGCTCAGCAGCAGTTGATCAGCGATGAAAAAACATGTCACCTGTTTTGAGATGCAGGTTGTCTTGTCAGGTGAGATGAAGAATTAAAACCACTCTATTTTTCCCCTTCTCTCTATTATGAACAGCCTCAGGCTTTCCTTTCTGCCTGAAGGCACCCCAGGGTGCAACGCTCCGGGATGTCACAAATACTTGCATCTCTTGAAAATCCTTGTGATTTTGGAGTCTTCTGGGATAATGTCATTGCAAATAGATTATCTCATTCTGACAAAAGGCTGGACATCAGAGATTTTCTGAGAATGTGGAATTTCCACATATAATATTTTAAGGTGAATGAAAATTGCCCATGGTTGGGGGAAGGATGATCAACAAATCTCCTGGTTACAGATTTTATTTTCATTTGTGTTTTGCAACTCTGTGCTTTTTACTTATTTCCTATGAATATGGAGCAGTACCTTGAACTTAAATAAGGTGTTTCTAATGTCAACAAGATCAGCATGAATGCATTTAAGCTTTTTTCATGAATCAAAGCAAACTGCTGGAAGGTATCTGCTATCTCTTTCTATAGTTGTTGGTTCTCTCCCATAATGGAGTTGTCCCCTTTGGCTTACATTAGATAAAGCCATACGAACATCAGTCAAAGGAAGTTCATACAAGAAGTAGAAGACAAACAAACATGTAGATTTTTGCATTTGCTTTTATCAGACAAGAGGGTTTTAATAATAAAGAAAAAAACCATTTTGGAAAATTACCTCAGCCAGATAAAATATTTTATCTGAACTCTGCTATGGAGAGGTACTTCATGAAACAAAGGGTGGCAGCTGAAAGGAAAGGTAAGATATACAGTAATAGGATTGTTGGGTTTGGACAGTGTGTGTAAATCGTGCCTTGAATACAAACAGCATCTGGTTTGGGGGACAACAACAAAAGAATGGGTTTTCCACTGAATAGAATTTGTCTTTATTCCAAGAAAATGTTTTTCTGACAAAATAAACATATTGAAAAAGATGGGCAAAAGTACCAGGAAAATGGACTTCTTAAAATCAGTATTATTTTGCTATGTATATTCAAAACTTGAAATCAAAACACTGTTTCTGTTAAAATCCAGATAATTTCTGAATAAACTTCCAGAATTTTTTGACAACATGCACAGTCCCTAAAGTGATATTAAAGAAAAAAAAAAAAAGAGACTTGAGTTGAGTAGGAATATTTGTAAAGGGAAGACACATTCTGCTGATCAACTGTAGCTACTATCAAGCCCCTCTCATTTCCATGACTCTTATGCATTAATGTAGCCTTTCTGGAAATCCTGAGGAGGCAGTATGTGCTCCTTCAGAGAAACAAATTTTTTCAAAGACTCATTCTTAGAAGAGAGATAGTTTGAGTGTTTAGACTCATAGCCTGTACTGAAAAGCTCAAATACATCTCACTAACTAAGAAACAAGTTATATTTCTGTAGCTTAAGCTGTCCTTATCTTACATCTGAATCCCCAAATCACTTCTACTTTTTTTGTGAGTATAGAAGTAATTTCCCAGGATATCAGTGTTCTATTTTTCTATCAACTACAAGAAAATAACCAGCTAATTCTGAAAAATAGGACATCAAAACATGAGTGTTTACAACATAAAATCTTATGGCAACTCAATTTTTAAATACAATTGATTTAGACAATTGAAAAAGGAAAAAAAAGATTTTTTGAGGAAACTAGAATAGAGATTCTTCTAAGGACTTTTTTATTTTTATCATGGAATTTCAGAAATACCAAAGAATTGAGGAAATCTTGTTCTTCAAAAATCTAATAATTATTTAACATTCATCTACTGTCTTTTTCAGAAAGATAGTACAGGTCTGCTTATACTGACCGTGCTACTGTGTTTTGTCTGGGCAAGAGTGGAATCACTAACTGCAAGAACAGGAGGGGCTTTAAAAGGGTGAGATAGTGGTAGGTATTATTTTTGAGCCTACGCATTCTAATCACTGCATTGCCATCTCTGATGAATCACCCTTCACTACATTTTTCTTTGCATTAAACAATGATAAATATCTTAAAATGTGCCTTGTACTTTATGAGTACGACCTCGATGCTCTTGTTTCCATGGAGACAGGAGATTAACATAGTCCTACTGCCCTGATTTTGTTTTCTCCCCTTTTGCAACACCCCAAATATTTGATAGTTTCCCAGGTAAAGAAATCTCCATTGCACATACTTGGTTTCACATATTTCCCTATAATTTCTGTTTGAGTTGAAGCAGCTCTTGTGGAAAAGGCATCCAAGTTAAATCAGATTGTAAGTGATAGTGAATGTGTCAAAATATTAAGGGAATAGTTGCAATGTTTGACTGTGGTCACTAGTGTCATAATTATTTTAATTTTCCAGCTAAAACTGGTTCAGAGTTTGTCTTTTACAGTCTTCTGGACCCATACCTGCTTTCCTCATATTGCATAAGATGGCAAATAATGTCCCTGGGGACAGTTTCAGCCAGTTGTCTAAGTCCCCTAGGTCAAATTTTATCCGAATTTGTTGATCTAAAGCAATTCAGCTTATGTAAATACTCTTCTCGACTCTTCCCGTGTTCTAGCCTGAGATCTCATTCCTGTGTTACTGGGCTTAAAGATGATGTCTGCATGACTGTCATTGACCTTTTTATTGATGACGGGATTAAATATTTCAGTTTTCTTAATTCATCTGTCACCTTTTTGTCCTCTTCTTACTACTGACCTTGTTACTTAGAATGACTATGACTTGCATCTCTTTGTTCATCCTTCACAGTGCCCTTTCTTCTCTTGTCCCCACACGTCTGTGTTCTTATTTCATACTCATCCTTGGTACCCTGGTTAGTTTCCACTTTCTTATCATGACACTCAGGTTTGAGATTATTGAAAAAACTCTATTTTAACCAGCAGGTCTCCATCTGGGCTTGCCATTCTCTCTCCACATTGAGATAGTCATGCCCGAGTCCTTACTGTTCAGGAAAATGCTGTTCCTCCTTATGTATTTGTATTTGTTGTTGTTGTTGTTGTTTGGTTGTGGTTGGGGTTTTTTTGTTTTTTTCGTTCTTGTCTCTTTTGTTGTTTTATCTTCCAGTCTCTGAATATATGAAGGGTGCTTCATGAAATTCACTGACATTTTTGCTACTCCCTTCCCTTCCTTTTTTAAAGATCAGGAACTTTGCAATTTCACATTGATTTTCACCTACGTCATCTACAATTTTTATTTTCACCTAGTCCTTCCTTTCCTTGAATTTTTCCTTCTCTCTGCTTCCAGCACATCCATAATTACCACCTTTCCATATCATGTTGGTTTATTTTCCAAATGACAAAAGGGGTGACTAAAATCCCCCAAGCAGACTGAGTATTTGATAGACTGTTTACATAAAGCTTCATCCTCTTGACAGGTGTTCATGGTGATCTCCCTTCTTCGTTGTAGTCCCCATGTTTGTTCCCCTTTCCCTTGCTAACTTTTTTTATCAGGTTTACATGGTGATTTTAAACCACCCATCCTCCTTTTCCCCACGTCTTTAATGAACAATAAATATTCCTTCTGGTATTTTTTTATCATATTAATATATCCCAGTAAGTCTTTACTATGCTAGGAAAAAAATGCATTTTTTATCATGTTGCAGGAGTAGTATTTCTTTCTCTTTATTCTTGCAGTGTCTATGCGCACACAAACTGAAATTTCAGCTAACTGAGCCACTACATTTTCTTTGTTCCTCCTCTGATCCTGTTATCATAAGTGACCAGCGGGTTCTTAGCAGTCTTATTCAGTTTATCCTAAAACAATCCCAATAAGGTTAGTAAAGCCTATGTACAATGATACATTCCTTGCTTTTCAAAGGTGGACCGCATGGTTACCATTATGAGGTACAATATCATATTGAGAAAATCAAGGTTTTTATTGTGACACCAATTTTCCACCATATGTTAAATTTTGGAGCACATTTTACTTTTTCTGATCCTTTATCAATGACTGAAAGGATTATGAGGCAGATCATAATGTTAAATTCTTCTACCTCTTCCTCCTGAGAAATTTTTGATCTCTTTTGGCTCCTGCCATTGTCTCCATGTGGTTAAACAGTATGGGATAGTTAATATATGAGATCACTTTGTCTGACACATCACAGAACAAGTTGCTCAAATATTTTTCCTCCAATTGTGCCAGAATAAGAAGAACAATGTGTTGGGCAGTGCTTTTAGGCAAAGCATGGGTCTCAGTTCTACTTCCAGTTCATGGTGTCACACATCAACTGATTCTAGCACAATTGTTGGTATAAGTTCATAAGAAATAGTGGCTTAGCATGCTAAAAATTAATAAATATGTTAAAAAAAACTATTAGGATCAGGTGTGAGAACAAAGCCAAACTTTTGCTTTTTCTTTTGCTTTTTCTCTCTCTCATTTTTATCTTCCCTGTTTGTCACAGGCTCTTTTTCTCATAGCCACTCTTATAGCTCATGACTGTGACCTCTTTAGACCAAAACTTTTAATTCTAATTTGTTTAGCGTTTATGGAAAAAAACAAACATAAGAAAAGAAACAAGGCCTGGTCCCAACTGGAGCCATTTGCCACTACTGTAATGTAAATAATATGTAGCCCAGACATACAATGAGCTGAGGGACTGCCAGTACTTTCTGGGCCCACACACTTGGAATGGGGTGGAGGGAGCAGCAAATGATTAGCAGAGGGAAAAGGCAGAGCTCCACCAGGCAAAGCTGAGCAGGCTCTGCTGCTCCAAGTGCTGCCAGCCCTGCTCAGGGCTGTCTTTGTGCACATGGTGGGATGTGGGAGCTGCTTGAGGTCAGCCAACACTCAGTAAGATTCTGTCTTATCAGTCTGAAAGCATTCACAGGTTAATAATAAATAACAAGGATGTAGTGAAGAAAGCAAGTAAAAAGCTTGTTTTGAATTTAGAGGCTGTCAATAGCACTAGCTGTGTTAGTACCAGGAAAAAAAAGCACATCATAAATGTCTAAAGCACCTCAGAGTCACTCAAAGGATGAAGAAAAATATTTATTTGGGCTCTCTACTTGTTTTCATTCACATCTACAGGCTTGCACACACACACTAAACCCAGCTGTGTTCTTTGTAAATTTAAAGCAAAAATCATTTTATTGAGTCATCAGCTGGAAGAGGTATGAACTCTTTCAGTCAGTAGGAGCACAACAGATTTTCCACAGGATTCTTTGAAAGTCTTCTTCGTCTGGGCTGAGCCATCACATCTGGCAGAAGCTCACTTGTGCTGACTCCAAGAGCCACATCCAGGACATGAATATTCATCATGTTACTCATGCTGGTTCCTTTCCCTCTGATGTGTGCTACTCCGGGCACCAGGGAGACACTCAAGAGCAGCTGTGGAGATTTTGCCAGGTTTTACTATTTGGGCTAAGCAGGAAATAATTTTCACATCCCATGAAACTTTCCAGTACAAGGGGGTTCTTCTCTTTCTTTTTTTTCCTTTAAGTTTTTTCTGTCCTGCTTTAGTGAAAAATCTTGACTAACAGCAGATTGTCAGTGAAGAAAACAAAAAATTCCACTTACCCTCCCTAAATGAAGTCAAACCAAGAAAATAATCCTCAAGTCAAGTAGAAAGCTATATTTTGGGCTATGGTTTGGGCTCAGATGTTAACTGGGATGCCCTGACACCAAGGTATCTTTTACTTCAGTGAACGTTATTCAGGTCTGTTTCTCCCCACCCTTCATTCCCCACTTGAAATTCCAGCTTGAATCTAAGAGCTTGTTTTCCCAATAAAGCTTCACTGAATTGACTGCTGAAATTTCAAATTCTAAAAAGTATAAAATTTTTATACTTTCACATTTTATATAAACAAATTCCTGCCTAGCTTTACTTAGAGCATTATTAACTCACTGCCTAAAGGAGAAGCTATTAATACTGGATAAGACAAAAGTGATAGGGTGACAAACCTATGAAATACAATGTAATGCAAGTAACTCTTCACAAAAAAAGCAGAAATCTTCACTAGCTTAGTCATTGGCAGGCTAACGTTTACTATTAAAAGAGGCAAGTTTAGAACTAAAAGAGGTGGCTTCTACAAAAGAATCATTCTATTCAGGGGAATGGGTCTATTTAGCCTTAAAAGACATTTCCCCCTAATGCAACCCATAAACTCTCATGTAGATGTTTGACTTAGTCAAATATTTTGTATGACACTGACACATTTGACATTAAGATATTTGTGTATAACCTGAGCTTTAAAGCACATTTTAATATCTCATTAAAATTCCACTTGGAGAACATATGGCATATAAAAATTCATTTGTTATCTTGATTGATGGCATTTCAGTGAGCACTGTTTGAGTTTCGAATCAAAACATAATCTTAGACCTAATGAAGCAGACTGTGCAGGCTGAACTTTTTGTAGCTTCCCACAAACTGCCTCAGTATTTTTTGGCAGTGATTTTATGAAACGCACCACAAGGGACAGATCAAACATACTTTTAAAATATGTAGTCTGATAATAATTGTAATTATATGTGTGAGAGATAAAACAGATATACAATGACTGATAATATTAAATAATGGTTTATTAATAAATTGAATCATCTGGGAGAAATGGAAATATGCTATACAGGGAGAATTGTTTCCATTCTGGCCGGGACTGAGGGAAGGTGAATAAAATCTTAACAAGTGATGCAGTTTAAAAAACAAGTTATGTGAACAGTGTGTGAAACATGAATGTCAGCAATTGTACCATTAGGTGGTGGCTGAAAGAAAACAAAGAGCTTTTAAATCTGTTGGCTTATATACACTTGAGAAAAGCAAAAGAAATCTTATAATCAACAACAGCTGAACTTCCTGAACTCTTTTGTGAGTCCTGCATCCTGTATGTATCTTTGTGACAGAAGCCTCTTGAGCATTTCAACAACTCGGCTGCCAGTTGCCAAGATTTCCATTATGGATGATGTCCAGACACCAACAGACCCTGTCTTGTGCAGACACCTGTCTCAGAATCCCTCTATAGAGGTGCCTTTTTTGCTCTTGCTGTAGGGAGAAACCTGAACGCTGAGTGCAAACCAAACAATTGGATTTCAAATGGCTGTGATTAGCAGAAAAAATGTGACTGTCTTACAGGCACACAGAGGAGCTGGAGTGAGCGTAGGAGAGTTCAGCCTGCCATGTTCAGTTCTTCCACGCTGATGCTTTGGGAGTTTCTCCTCAGGACTGTTCAAATATGTTCAACATACATGTGGCTTAGAAATGTTTATTCCACCTCTGAAATTCTTCATTTTGAACTGCATTTTTTGTTTATCTTTCTCTTTCCTTTTTTAAAATTCTCATTAGCTTAATAGACCTGAAATAACACAAGAAAGAAAGGAAATGTGTTAAACTATCCCTTCCTCCTCCTGCTCAAAAGCAATGCTTTATTTTAGAGTTAAGTTTGGGTGCAAATGCCCAGGCCAGACTTAGCTGTACATCAATCTTTCATACTGAGCCTGGGCCTACTGCTTGGGTCATCCAGCCTCACTTGGTCCCTAACTTCACAGAATATGGAATAATCTTGTGAATTGCTTTTAGACTCTGTTTTAGGATTATGGAATTTTTCCTGTCTCCAAAGGGGAATAATGAGCTACTTGGGCCATGCCATGCTCCTGGAAGAGGCATCCCCTTCCATACAAGCCACCATCAACCTTAAGACCAAGTTTTCTTAAGTATATGCATATAAAAAAACAGGTGCAAGAATGTCTCATATCTGTATTATATCCGCAGTATCCCCACAGAGACCAGATGTTCTTTCTGAATGATGATGGCGGTGATGATTGCAGGGGCAGCAATCGCTGGGAGAGTTGTTATTGCAAAGCAGAGAAGTTCACAACAACAAACCCCACCCTCTCTGCCAGCACACATCGAGTACACAGTACACCACACGCTAAATTTATGCTTTCCTCAAGTTCCTTTCTAGCTGCCTTTGTTTTTTTCTTTTCTCTTTTTTTTTTTTCCCATCCCCCAGCTTAAAGCTGTTATATGTCTTATTGAAGGTTTTGATCTGTTCTCACCAGAACTGCTGCAGGGTTATGGCATTCGATATGTTGGTAAGATGGGCCATGAGAAGTTCTGGGCAGTAAATTAATGGTTGAGAACGGGTTATTCAAAACTCTCAGGCTTTCCAACATGCCATCTACTGCCCTCCTCCCCTTCACCCACCAGAGCCGGCTTAGCTCACATTTGTTTTTAGAAAGCAGAACTTGAAGCCAGGTATTTTGCCACAAACATTTTCAGGCTTACAATCCAAGCAGTTGTAACTGAATGCTGTCTCTCACATGGAAAAAATTCTGTACATGCTGTACATTCTTCAGTACAAAATAAAATCCAGATGGCCTTTCTTTTACGAAAAGAGTGGGACCAACAGATGAAGAGACAGAAGTCCTTTCTTACTCACATCCATTTCCAAACCTTGCTAAAATAAAGCAACCAGACGAAAGCTCCTGTGGCTGGCCAAAGGCAGGCAGTTATGGAATTATGAGATAATAATATGAGGAGAAACATGTTCTTTCTAAAAATTAAAGGACACTACCAGACGCAAACTGAATTAGCATAGGTGTTTATAATCTTGCAGTCCAGCAAGTCAGTTTTTAAAAGAGAGCTGGACAGCTTGGCATGTGAAAAAGTCAGGTCTCATGAAGAACAGAGGTTGCTTTTGCAGAACACTGGGAAAAAAAGTGGAATGAGGTAATTTTGAGTGGAAAATGCAGATATTCTGTTATTGATAAAGGCTGGATGGAATTCAGGGCTATCAAGCTACTTTCTCAATTTCTTTCAAATGAAAATTTAAACAAGTTTCCCCTAGTTTTGTGCTGGGGTGGAAACAGCAGATAATGGTCAATTGATGCCCTGTTCCTGCCACAGCATACTAAAATCAAGAGGAAATAAATGACCCCCAGTATCCCTTTAAAATTCACTTAGGTTTTTCAGAAGATTCTCTGATTCATTTGGGCTAATAATGAAAGCAGACATTCCTTCTATTTTTCATCAATATTACAAAGGGGGCGTTTTTGAAACATGTTTTGAAATGTTTCTGTGTATATAACTTTATAGCTGCTGTTTACTCTTATGACCTCCTTTTCTTCCTTCTTGTTTTGCTTTTAAAAAGAGAAAACCAGAAAAAAAGCAAAATTTTTTTAAAAAAGTATACTTAACCAAAATAACTGCTTTTGTCTTTTGAATTAATTAAAAATATTAGAAAAAAGATTGAAAATTTTTTTTTTGGTTTTAAAAGTTAATATTTAAGCAATACCCTCCGTTATGCTGGGAAGATTTAGATTTAGATCTATTAGCAGCTTTGAAGATAAGCCAAGCACTCAGTCCTCAGAAATTAATCAAGTAAGAGTACTAAAAATTTTGTTTCATTTGGACGGGAGGAGAAAGGGAGGGATCCGTGTGTTCCAGTGTGGCATAAGATTTAAACAAATTAAGAAACTGCCAAGGATACTGAGAAGTTTTCTTTAGATTAAAAAAGGATAAAAATCAGAAAAGGAGTAGAAATAATTAAAAAACTGTAGTGGAGAGAGAATGGTTTTCCTTCCAGATTTTCCTCTGAGTTCACCAACTGTACCACAGTGTCCTAGGTGCTGTAATAAAGGAGAGCAGCCCTGCCTTTTTATGATTAAATTTTGTTTTATCTAAAGCACTAGAGTTTTGTTCCTATTTTTAAAATAAAGTATGAATTTAGAAGGTTTTATTTCCCTCCAAAAATTCCTAAGTGAAATACTGAATCTCCACCCCTTAAAGAACTCCTCCACCAAACCCTGTATCTTATTGCAATTTCTAAATTCTCCTAACACACTTTTTTGGTGACTTGTGAGAGGAGGTTGAAAACAGAATTATTCTGTACAAACCCCATTTTTTTAGCATGTACACATGCCAAAGAGTTCAGAGGAGAAGCACCAGTGTTTACTACAGAGCTGAGAGACTCCTTGCCTGAGGGAAGCAGCAGAAGACTCTTGCTAAATGCCATCAACAGCTAGAAATAGTTGCTTTTATTTGGATCAGAGGTTGCCTATCTCTAAATTGGCTGCTGTGAAGGAGAAAATAAAAACAAAAGCTGTGAGTCACAGGTTCTGAGGGAAGGGGCGTGTAAAAGTCTGTAATGGATTCCTCTACCCCTGGGCTGTAGTTTGATGAGGGCAATGAAAGCTGATATTTCCATATCCAGATACTTATTTAGCCAATGTTAGCAAACCAGCATAAGCTCAAACACATTGCACTGTTTTGTGTGCTCAAATCTGAGACACCATGAGAACAGCACTGAAATGATCTGATTTCATACTCCTTAATGAATTTGCCTGCTACCAGAGCCCTCTCCATGCACTCAACATTGTGCCAGAAATGACTCAGTAAGCTCGCACTCAGGGCCAGACCTCTAAACCCCAAAAGAGTTACACTACCTGTAAACTATGAACTATGCAGACAGTTCCTAAACATCTTGTTGAAGCTATGTTGTGATAAAAATTAGCAACCTTAATATTCAATCACATTTGCTTAGTTTTTTTTGGTTGTTGTTTATGTATTTTATTAAAATTCCTTTTCTTACGAGAAGTCTTATGTGAACTGCATGACCAAACAACTTAGAGAAAGCAAACGCTACAGCAATATTAGTACAGCTGGAGGAAATTCCTGTTTTACATAAGCCAAAATATGATTTGTATTTTCAGTAAGTAGTCGTGTGTTTGTGGGTTTGTTTGTGTATCTTTATATTACACATTCTCTTCTCATGCACCCAAAATCTGTGTTCTCAATATCATTGTTCGTTCATATTCCACACAAGTCTATCTATTCCTGCTACAGCTTCTCTTGTTGAACATGGTGTTCTTGTTCACATATTGAACAAGTAACAAGGACACACAATTGATTTATACAATATTATTGTTCATTTGATAGCATTTGATAGCGTTTCTGTACCTTTGTTTACAATTTGTTTGTTTTTATTAATGAAGTCATGCCTTCAGCACACGTATTTACTGGAGCGCTCATTCTGTCTGATTATATACCTACATGGGTTGAATAAAGCTATTTTGGATTTTTGATGTTTCTATGAATACTTCTCAGGATTCCTTTTTCAATCCTCTATTTGTCAATCCAGAAACAGTACTTCGATGACACATTCAGCAACAGTATTAGATTTCCCTAACATTCTTCAAAGATATTTGTATTATCTGGCAAAGGTATTATCTGATGTCACAGGGAGAAGCACATTCCATGCATTTTTTTTGTGGTTTATTAGGTTTTATTTCAATGACAAATTGTGTTTTAAGGAGCCAGACAACAATTTAGGAAACTTTTCCTGCTAAATTGTGTGATTGGTCATATAAAAAAGCCCCAATAAAATTCTGGAAACACACAGAGTCTCTTTTAAGGGTGAATGAAATAAATTTGAAGCTTTTCAATTAATTTTTTTAAAATTTTACTTCAGTAAGGCCCAGGCGAGGTCTTCAAATGGAAGTTGTCCCGCACAGTGAAAATCTGTATTTTTAAATTTAAATATTCTGTGAGAAAGCTGAAAGCCAAGAGAATTAATTAAGTCTTTTCCTCTCATTTCCGATGTAACTGGAACTGCCTTTTGGAAATAATTTTGAAGGCTACTTTGAAAATCCCACATAGAAATAGTAAAGGTTTAACAACACTGCAGTAAACTTATCAAGTTACTATACTTCATCCTATTTACCTGGAAAGGAGCAAGTTATATTTGAAAACTGTGTAGAAATGTTTGTGAAAACTGACTGTTAATCTTACTACCTAGCTGTGCAGGTGACAAAGGGAAGAACTCTTATAAATGAGTTTGTTAGACCTTGCTGCGTGACATTCCCTGAAAAAACCTGATGAAGGGGCTAAAAGATCCTGGGAAGAATAACTTGGCAAAGCAATTGTCTTATTCTAGGTAAATCAGTTCTCATCTCTGTCATTATTGTTCTTCCTGTTTGTGGTCTGCTTCATTTAGACTGTAAGTTTTTATAGGCAATAAGATGAGACTCGTTTCATCATATGTCAGCCTTAGAAAAGTAAGAATCTCATTTCAGTTAGTTTTCAAGGCTCCCTTTACATTTAATAAAGAGAAAGTGAGAGAGAGACTTTCAGGGGATGAATCACCTTCCTTGTCAAAGACTGGAATAATATTAATTGCTCTCTGGATATTATTCTCACTACTTTTTCCTGATGAGAACACTTCAAACCAGATATTAAGCTATGGATAGATAAAGGTAGGTGAGGTGACTCAAGCCCTTTTGTACATTGCCCGACACCTTATCTCAGTTGTGATTTCCAGATATGGCTTTAGCAGAAATAAATAACAACATATTGGGCCAAATGGAGGCCTGATGTAGTTTTACAGTTTTATGGTGAAAATATCATAGAGATGTTAAGTCTTCAGGGGGGTCCTCAGCCTGAATTGGCCTGAATTAGGCAGAAGACCAAGCCATATGTCTGCAAAGGTTCTTTCCTCCCTTATTTACATATCATATGGAGTGAGGCAACATTGACTTTAACTCACTAAGAATGTTTTGAGCTTGTGAGCTTCATAAACAGCATGCCTTGTTAGGAGCAGCAGAGGATCTCTGCTGACCTACCTCAGCAGCTGCAAGCCCTCCTGGGGTTTTAGGCCAACTTTCATGTCACTCTCTGGTCCCTTCTTGGGCCACAGGGCTTCAGAAAGAAAGAACTGAGAGGTAGGTTTACTTCTGTTCATGCTAACTCAAAACTGAGTTTGTTATAAAATGGCTTCATCTAAATCAGCCTTAATATATTTTTATAGCCCTTTAGTGCCATTCTTAAGCTGCAGGAAGCCTAAACCAAAAAACTAGCCTGTAATTCAAGATGTATTTGATAACACTGCATCAAAAGGGAGGCTGTTTATTCAATCTTACATTCTTTAACGTCTCTCAATATCTCTCCAGAACTTTCTAACAACAAAAGATGGATTTTCAGTTCACATTTGCTGCACACTCCTACAAGCTGTCACAGAACTTAGTCTTCAATAACATTACCACAAGAAACATATTTTAGAAAATTGGTAAATTGCCAAAGTGGAGTTCTGGATGGGTAAAGACTGTTCAGTCCAAAGCAGGAAGCTCTGCTGCAGGACCTTCTGGATGGGCAGCACCTTCTCAGTGAAAGTGTTTTGCCCTACAAGTGATTTTGTGCTGGACCCCCTGGAGCAGTGAGACAGGGAGTCATGCCAAGGAGCTGCAGGTTTTTCACTCATCCTTAACCAATCTTTCACATCTCACTGTACAAAAATATACATTGTGGGAGCTGTACATGAACAGAAGTTTTGGATTAGGTCTTACTCCACTTGTGCACCTACACACGTGGGTAAATTATGGGACTCTATAGGCCTCAGGACAGACATGTTGCAAATTGCCTTTTTAGTGAATCCAGAATCCCAACTGAAAAATGACACGTCTGAAGTTTCTGCATAGCAGTCTGAGAATCCCCGAATGTTTCTGTCAGCAGTTGTCTAATCAGATATCCAAGTTCAGCTGTTGCAGGCTTTTGTTTTCACTTAGGGAAAAATTCATCCTGTGAATTAATTGTCAAGTGTTCTTGAAAAAAACATGAAAAATGAGAATTTAATATTCATGATTCATATGTTAAAATTCACATTTTTCTGTGGTCTGTGAATGTTGATTTCTGAAATGCACATGACAACAAACAGAAAGAGAAGCTCAGCTTCAGTGGAAATGTAACAAAGCATCTAATTTAGCGGTTCAACCTTTGCTTCTCCTTGAATCATTCTGCTAGGTGGGTTACTGCCTTTTCTGTCTCTCCTGCCCCATAGTATTTAACCTCAGCATATTTCATCACTCACAGCACACTGAAAGCTCTTTAGGTGAGAGGTTTACCTTTTCAAAATGTTTTAAATATAATCATTATTGTCTAAAGTATCTTGAGCACATTCTAATTCAAAGTTAAATAATTTCAAATACATGCATTATGATGTATTCTTTCACTTGCCAGGATCCAAATAAGAAGTTTAATACCTCATGTAAATGCAGTATGGCTTTTGAGTCCTAGAGAAACGAGGTTTGCAAGATAACAGCAACCAGTTGAAAGCGAAGGTATTTCCCAAACACATTATCCTTTGGCAGAGGTAACTCATATTTCCTAAAATATATGTGTTCTAATTGGTAATATTCAAAACTTTGCATTTTCAGCTTCACTATCTCAAAGCAAATTATGATTTTTCTACATCACAAAAACTCCAAATGAAGAAAACTCACAAGAAGTGCATCCCTCAGGCAGGTCAGGAGAAACATAAGCTTCTGTTTACAAAAGTTATATTTGTATACTTCTCTCTCTGAGAGTGCACTGAGTGTCAAAGCTGCTCTCTAGGCACCATTATGACCTATCTATTCTTTGTATATCACAGCACACTTTTTCAAGTGAGAAAGAAACTTCACAAGGTGTGAAAGCTATGATCTTCGAATATGTTCTGTGAATTCACATATACAGGGACAGACTTTTCTCATTAATTGTCTCTGTCTTCTGCTAAACTTTGGCATTC
The DNA here is from genome assembly GCA_013400915.1 of Pardalotus punctatus. Lineage (NCBI taxonomy): Eukaryota > Metazoa > Chordata > Aves > Passeriformes > Pardalotidae > Pardalotus > Pardalotus punctatus. The sequence continues at coordinate 766,652 of VZTX01022490.1, read as the reverse complement.
ATATTTGTGTATGTTAAATTAGTAAATTAAGTATAATTTTTGACTTAAATAATAAAGTAATATTTTAATGTAATTTTTCATGTACTTTTTTGATTCTAGTGTGCAGAGTACACAACAAATATACAATTAATTTCAGAAAAACTGACTCAACCCTCTACCAAATTGTGACTATGTAGGTATTATCAGGAGATTCTGCTTCTCTTTCTAAACTAAAATTAAAAGTTTCCATTTTGATTAAATTAATAAAGCTTCAGTCAGTCAGGAGAATAATGCTAACTAATGCCAGTAGGATCTAGTTCAGAGCATAGAGTTGGTTTCCAATGTCAAAAGAGCTTGTTATTGTTTGATAGCCAGATTTTTGAGATTAAATGTACCAAGAACAGCATGGAACTTTATGATCTTCAGAAGTGCTTCTAGGACTGAGTAGTTTTGGAGAGTTGAACCAAAGTCCTATTGGAATTCCATGGAGCAGAGACTTCCTCTCAGCTCTTTTGTTTCCTTTAATAATCCATTTCCTCGGCCAAATGTTTGGTTTTTTTTTAAATACTGGCCACCAAGAGAGAAAGCTGCTCTACCTGGATGAGACCTGAACCCCAAAGCCCTCTGGATTCTTACCTGAACCCTGATACTGACTTTTGCTTTTCCACAGGTCTCACATATATTCTTTAGTTCCCTCCCCTTCACACAGGTTCTGGTGTATATATGTCAAGTCCCACTTCTATTGGGAATTAAGTATTTATTCTGCCCTGTTGTTGTCTAAATTTGGCCTCAAGACCTTGAGCCACTCAGCTCCTGAGCAGAATCCAGTTTGCCACAGAAAAGCCAAAGTGTCTCAGAGAGGAATCCACAATACCCACAAGACAGACTGTGAGTAAGAAGTTCTGAGGAACAAATCTTAAATTTATTTTGCATTTTTTGAAAGATGCCTACATCCTCTCGGGATTCTGATTTAGGGGTATGAATAGCCTGAGTCATTATTTGAGGATTAAGAAGAAAAAAGAATATGTCTTCCAACTCCGATGATTAAACATCTTGAGCCTTGCCAGGACTTGCATGAATGTGAACAGAATGCTTAGTGATAGAATATAGATACTTTCAAAGTGTAATCACAGATGAAGGCATTTAATTTTTGTTAACTCTGGCAGCAAATTAATGAAGGCTTTTAGAACTTTGATTTTGATCCTAGGCTGAAGTTCTCAGGTCCTTTGTGGCACTTACATGACTAGTCATGAGAAAGTTTTTTTCTGTGTTGAAAGAGTTATGTTGCTCATTTCTGTACAGCTGCGAGTCTGAATGCAGAGGTGCTGATGGCTCTCAGAGGATTTACCATAATGAAAACCATACCTAAAGCTGCTTGTTCCATACTATAATGTATGGATTACTTGCACTTGTGCATATTTGATTATATTATCCACTGCTCTCTTTTTATTTCTGCTTACTGGGTTTTGGTTTAGTTTGGTTTGGGGGTTTTTTGAATGTTTTTTCCCCCCTGTTCCTGCTCACTGTTTGATCTTTTGCCCATTTTTTAACTCTTGGCCATTTTTTTCAGTCATTTTATTTCAAAGAATTTGTGAGCCAAGAAGAAAAGCTTAGTATACCTGAAAACCATAGCAGCAGACCTTCTGGTTCTGTGGTTAACAGAATAATGATCTGCTTTGTTGTTGTCACTCTGGAAAAATTACTCAATTCACCATCGTATGCAAATCCAGTGTGCACATCTGTCTGCACAGACAGCCCTGCACCTCTGGCATATATTGAGTGGAATTCATTGCACAGGAACAGATTGTTGTTTGTTTGCATGGTTTTTGCCGGGTAGCAACAACTCAGCTGTACCTAGCAGAAGATTTTACCTTTTTCACTTAACAAAATGACTGGAAGGTTTCTGCATGTTTTTATGAAAGAAAAACATTATTGAAAATGCTTGTCTTACTGGCATTTAAAATAGTTATGCAGCAAACCTCTTGATGCAGTTATGGAATGATCACTACCCTGTTTGTTGTTTATAAGGCTTTTTGGTTTTGTTTTGATAAATGATAACAGTTAAGACTAAGACATGAAAAGACATTTCAGTTTTGCTATTTAATCTGCCAAACCCCAATTGATCAATAACATTATATTTAAAAACACTTATCTGATGCATTTTTATACCTTTTCTATAGTTATCTTGCTATTAATTTACTTGCTTGGAAAGATGAGAATAATTTTATATATGGAACATCATCTTACATTTTATGAAGTATGACAAGAGGAAACCTCCTCTTCAATTTTTAAAATATAATATAATCACTCAATATGAAACAGAACACTTGCCTAAAAGCCTGTTCCACAGGTAGGCTGGAGAATGAGAAACCTAGTGAAAAGACAGGAAAAGTCAGTGTCACTGCCAGAGCTAGGCTTAGGGCTGAAGCTGCCAGAGCAGCACACTCTTCTCACAAGGGAGCAAGTCACATGTGCAAAAGAGCACAACACACACCAAAAGGGATTATTTATGCCACTGTAGCTATATATTCATTCTTCATATTCAGATAGCAAGAAAGAGAATTATGTGGTATCATGTTATCCATTAAAAATGCATGTTCTTATCACAGAAATTCAGTGATTTCACCATAACTCTCCCAGTCAGCGTAACATTAGACCTCCTTCTGCAGATTAGTGATTGCAGGCTCTTAGTGCATGCCCGGATTAGTCCCATGATGGGGGCTGTGTGCTCAGACCTGCACAGTGCCCCATCCAGGAGCTGTTAAAAATATGTGACTTTTACCTGGATTCTGCTGGTGTGTTGAAACAAAGATAAGAGCAAGAAGTTCTACCTACACATCAGGAACTGGAAAATCCATTATGCACTATGGGTCAGGAGAGCATTTCTGACTGAGAGAATGCTTGAGAGAAGTGGAAACCAGCCCTGCTCATCAGACACCCTCTCATTTCTCACACATACACAGAGCAGTCATTTGTTATGCAGCCACGGGGAGTGCTTGCTGTTAGTGGAAACTGTTTCCTCTCTACTGGTTTTGGTTTTGCAAAAGGTTAGGGGACAGTGATGGGTATTTCCCTTGCACACTAACTGCAGGCTCAAGACCAACCCAGATAGGTAATGTGATTAATAATTAAAGCTATGTTAGCAGGTGACACAGGATATGCCTCCACATGGCCAGTTCTGCCCCAGGGTTCAGCAGAAGATCTGCACTCTTTAGCTTGCTCAGCTCTAGTGTTAACATTTTTCACTTCTCTTTTTTCAGTTATTTGCCAGCAAGATTTGGGTGAGCTCTTATTCATTTTCATGTTGATTTTTGGCTGGTGGGTTTTTTTTGGGTTTTTTTTTTGTTTGTTTGTTTGTTTTTTGTTGTTGTTTTACTTTCTTTTCTTTTAAAATTTTGTTTCAAGAAACTGAGACAGCAGATATTTTTCTTCAAAGCCATTTCAATGAAAAAGGCTGTATTCAAACTTCAGAACAAGTCAACACATATTAACCTTCAGGCGGTAGGCAAACCAAAAAACTCACTCCCCAATGACAGCAGCTGAAACAGTAACAGGGAAGCAGAATATGGACAAAACGTGACATGATGGCCATTCTCAGCATTGTCACTTCTCATTCCATATTCTTCACCTGCTGTTTAGCCACTCAGCATGGACTAGACAAAAAAAATTCTTAAGGTTAGAAAAGCTCTCTGACCAAGGTGCTTAAGCAAACTTCAGGACAATTAGCAACTTTGAAAAGAGGGATTATGGACATGTATTAGAAATATGACCATGATCGCTGAAATGTGAGGGAGGTGGGTGAAAAAGAAGGACGTTTTTGACTTTTTGACTATTTTTCACAATCTAGGCTTCTTCAAAGAAGACAAACCCCCCATTGTTTGTACATCTTTATGTTTAAATTGCCTGAGAAGTGACAGAAATATTTTCTTTTGAAGGTGCACATGGTCGCAGTTTCATTTGTGGTGACAGTTTTAGGCTTTAACCAACTTGTAAACTGGGAGCAAAACAAGCAGAAAGCCTTTATGTTTATTGAATGAACCTTCCCACACTGGGTACTAAAGCTCTTATACTCTGGTTTTTGCTGTGTATATTCAGGCTCCACTAAGCTAAATTTTCACATGGGAAGTTTGTCTGACATTTTTATTTACTTAAGAACATTGTTTTCTCTGCTCAAATAAACAAAGAAATTGCAAAGGACAATTATTTCTGAATCTGAAATACTTAGGGCGCCAAATTTTTAATTTTCATAATGTTTCCACTATGAAACAAACTTTAAAATTACTTTTTATACAAATATCAAATTATATCACAAATGTTTCTTGCTGTATGCATAATTTTAAGTTTTCATGTAGACTAGAAATTATGTTTTAACTTTTAATGTTACAAGTTTTTGGGAATGTGCCTAAAACACCAAATATTTTTTGCATCTTTTTTCAAGTGCCTAAAAAAACCGAACTTGGAAATGGAAGTTGCACATTCCTCCAATTTTTTTTATTTAAACACTCTGAAGAGAAACATTCCAGTCCTATGAACGTGTTCATGAGTTTCTCCATTAAGTGCTTTTGGTTGGACCTGAATATTGTTAGAATTCTCTTCCTGTATGCTGATGCCATTTCACTATTCCGTCACAGATACCTCCCCCTTCCCCCCAATATTGCTCTGTTAAACTATTCCAGAAAAATGTTTCATCTTCATGAGGTGGAATGGCACTTCTAGTGGAATCTCTCCCACTTTGCCTCTCCCTGCATCATGACACAAAATGATTTTTGTGCATCTTTGACTGCAATATTAAGATGTAGCAACGTTATTTCCTGACTGAATACCTGCTTCAGAAGGCCAGCCTGTCACAGAGTTTCCTCTCCTAATTTCAGCACAGTTCAGAGACCAATTTCAGGTCATGCCAAATCTTTATCTACCTTGCCCAGCCTCCAAAGCTCCTGGCAAAAGGCATCGTTTCAGCTACATCCACATCCCATTCCTATCCCAAGGCAGCTGCTCAGCCTTTGTGAGAAGATGAACAGAGATTTGTTTTACTAGGTTTAAAATAGTAAATCTCATTTATCGTAACTGTAGAAAGCACTTAGGAGTCTTCATCACCCTCAGTCATCTTAATGGGTATTATGGTCAAATTGCAAGACTTTTCACTGGTGCGTATAAAAAGAAATTTCTGAAATTAATTTCTGAAATCATCTTTAAGAAACTTTATAGGGGCTAGATTTCAAGCAGACATCAGCATTGCTGAAAACAAACACAGATTCAGTGGCTGAAATAGGAGCCTACAGGCAGCCGATAATGTTCAAAATTGTAGCCCAGAAAATTAAATTCTATTTGCCCTACAGGGAATGAACTTGTGAGATCATCTGTCATAAGGTGAATATGTAAATAATTGTTTTCATTTCCATTTTCTTCTGCCAGTGCCAAAGAAAAAAATTGAAGTTTTTTTAATTCTTCTGATTTTTTCTGGCACTCATAAATGAACATCTACAACTGAAGTGCTAGCACAAAGTCAATATTTCAGGCATCAAAAGAAGACAGAAATGAACATTATGGGAAAGACAATACATGTGGACTACTGAGAAAAAAATTAATTTCTGTCATTAGGAAGAATTTCAGCAGGAAAATATAAACACAGTTTTCTTATATCATAGCAGTCTAGAGTTGGCTTTTTGGCTCCTCTGTTGTCAGATGCTCACATATCTAGTGTATTTTTTATGCTCTTAAAACCCAGTAACAAAAGAAATTATGATCCTTGTAAGGGTGCATAATTTACTTGCTGTATGACAACTTTCAACTTCCTTTAACAAAAAAGAAAATGACATCTTTCCACATGCTGGAAATATATTGTCTTATTGCACAGTTGTGCTTATGTTTTGAGGACAGCTTACTCATTAGTGGTAAATGTGAATGACATCACTAAAACATAAAGATATCTTATTCTGTTCACCAAAGTTAATCAATAAAAAGGCTTCTTTTCTGTCTTTTTTTTTTATTTCTGAAATGAGATGTCTGTTTTACTACAGTAACCTGAGGACTTCAGAGTATATGCAAGACAAGTTAATGAACACAGATAATATTTACTGCTAGGTCAACTGATACAGTTTTAAAGAAAGAAAAACCGACAAGCCAAATCTTGAAACAAATATTTTTCCAACAATGTTGGCTGACCTACTAGAAGATACTACCTGCAAACATGTCATGATGAAATATTTTATCTGTGACAACAACTGGTAGTCACAGGCTTCCAATCTTGTACTTTGTAAGATCATTTTATTAGAAAAAACAGGGAACATGTACTGGAGGGAAACTAACTCATCATCTAAAAGACAATGTTAATTTAAACTTTGAAGTTAATTTCAGCTTCCCAACTACTATATCAGCCTTTTAGATCAGAAACCGTAAAATCTTGAGGTTTTCCTCCTCCTGTGTTATCATGCAAACCAATGATCTATTATTGGAGTCTATTTTATTAGTAGCACAAACAAATTCCACTGGTACTTGAAGAACAAGTGCAAGCTATACTTGCCTTGAGGAATAAACAGTGAAACATTTATGAAACATGTAAATTATCCTTAAATTGCTGCAAAACTGTAGAACAGTTTTATATAGCATGTCTTATTAAAATTCTGCTAAGTGAGTACAAAGTTGGTTGGCTTAATGTGCATTTGGATATTTTTAAGCAAGATACATATTGCATGAACCAAGGAACTCTGGGATTTTTAATTTTTTTTGTAAATAGGTATATCTTCACCCATCTTTGTCATAGCCCAAGTCTAAGTAATTTATATTATTATTATTCTCTATGGGTTGACTAGCTGCTGCCACAGGCTGATCTTTTACCAAGCCAAGAATAGGGGGACCTTTTAGTGAATTTAAACCTAAACCAGGAAGAGCTTTAGGCTTCAGTGTCATTCATCATCTATACCTGGAATTGCATTAGAAAGGTGCTTGGAGATTTGTTAGGATAGAGGTAGATGGAAAGGAGAAAAGAATGGAAAGGGAGAGAAAAGCGTAATTCAGAGGAAAGAGCTTCACGCTGAGCCTTGATGCTGTGAACTCTGATGTCTGAGAAATGAAGATCTATCAAAAAGAATGTTAAATTAGGAAATATGGCTTTTGAACAAAGAACATGGTTTTCAAGTCCTCTGACTGATGCAGAACCATGCCACAGTTTTTACCATTGCCCAAGAAATAAACCAGCCAAGTTGTTTAAATTTTTGCGTCTCCAGCGTTACATTTGGAAGGGGGCTGTGTGTCCTCTCTCCTTCCACAAATAAAGTGACCTAATTGCCTTCCCCAAAATGTCCCTGGCATTCCCAGCTGTGATCAACAGAGCTAAGGCGGCTGACAGGAAAGAAGTAGAGAAGGTCCAGGCTGCCCATGGCCTGGTGGGATTAGGTCTTCAAGGAAAGCAAAATATGCTGTTTTGTGTTCGTGCTTCAACTTCCATTATTTGATCACTTGAGGGGCTTCATAGCCAGGAATTGTGTTTATTTCATTGTTACATTTAGGCAAAGTTCTCTCTCCTGTCTCAGGCATTCCAGAATGACTTGACAGTACTGCATCATCTTGGTTTTTCCCTTCTATGAGCACTTTTGCATCTATCAGCTTTTCCAGCGGTGCTCCAGCTGCATTCCAACTTGGATGAAAAGTTTAGTTTTTGCCTTGAAGGCAAACATGCACCGCTCTTTTGGGAATCTCCATGGTGGAGTTTGTCTGTCACTGAGATATCAGACGTAGAAAATTTACAACTATCCCATCAGCTATTTGATGTGTACATAGAAATCACAATAAAAGGAGAGCTCGCTTATACATGGGGTCACATGCTGCTCATCAGAAATTAACTTTATGAGAAATAGCTATTCTACTTGGAAACATCATGTCAATTTTGTTTTATTGGTGGAAAAAAGTACCCACACAATAACTAAGGAAGTGAATTAAAACTGAGGCCAAACACACAGCTTCTTCTCTTAGACAGCAACAACTGACGGAGCTTCACCACAGTCACCGAAGCTGCCCTGTCTTGCTGCAGCTACGGATTTGATCCTCTTATTTGAACAATTGTGCAAGAGTGCCTGATGTTTAGGAATTAGGGGAAGCTAGACAGCCATGTGGTATCACATAAGCCAATGATTTGGCCTTAATTTTGTCCCACTAAAGTATGTAAAGCAGTGGTCATGAAAACAGTAAGTAAAGACAAAGCAGTTTTGTCCTGAAATTGCTTAACGAAGGCAGCACTGACTGAACAGTAGCACTGGTTTTTAGTGACCTTTCATAAAGAAAAGGCAGTCTGTCTGTCATTATGCAAATTCAAGAACATCTGTTCCATGAAACCCTGTAATAATGCCTGAGGTTTGCATGGTATGGGAATAAAAACTGTTTTGACAAAGGCTACAGAGTACACTTGTGTTAGCCAGACAGCCCTTTTTTTCAGTCCAAGTCTACCTCAAGTGGAGGGGGGGCAGACCTTCAGCTGGAGTAAATTGTCATGGCTCAGTGGAACTGGTTTCTCAGAGCAGTGTTTTATTTTGTGAATAATGAAACCTAAGAGGTAACTGCTTTATCAGAGCATTGCTATTTCATTAGTAACAATGGCAGCCACGGATGGGTGACACAATGGGAAGTGTTTGTTGCAGCCTTCCTGTGCAAGCCACAGAAGAGACGGTGAGCACTGTTTTAAGAGCTCTGCCAACGACTAACTCACATCTGCTTTGCTTTAATGAAAAAAAAAAAAAAAAAAAAAAGCAGTATTGACAGCAGATATAAACAATAAGTGGATGTCTCAGTTCTGTTTCATACTTAATAAACGTCAGGAAATACCTATTAAAATCTATTGATTTTTCCCAAGGCCGTTACCACCTCTGAATGTAAATGATGGAGGGGCTGGTATGCTGAGGGTCGTGAGTGCTGGGGACTTCTGCACTCCAGTGGTGACTGATAGAAATATTGCGAAGCTGGACATCAGACAGGAACACAATTTTGTTGTTGCACAGCTGTTCACATAATCTTTTTAGGAAGAGCAACCACAGGCTGCTTTCATAGGCCTAACTGGAGCACGGGGGAATTAGAGCAGAATTTCATCTTGCCAACATACGTCACAGCTCCGTTCCAGCATCAGAGGCAGGAGCCTCCTCTGTGCATGAAGCCAAAAGATAGCTCTGTCCTTGGCTGCAGGGGGAAAGAGGAGACTGCTTGACTTCTCTGCACAGGACTAATGTCAGTCCTTGCTAGAGGACCCGCTGTGGAGTAACCATCGTGCTTTCAGAGCCTAGCTGAGCAACACGGGACTCAAAAAAATATTTTTGTCATACCTATTTTTAAAAGTACTTATTAACTTTTGCATCACAGATATTCACAGATGTGTAGACAAATATTTGCAAGGGTTCACAATCATCTGGGAAGTTTTACTTTCATACTGGGGTTTGTTTGGTTGTCTGTTTACAAAATTCAGCCTGGTTTTTAAGGGTGGGAATTTAGCCAGCCTGTCTATAGGAATGCAAACATTAGACATTAGGTCCAAGTTGAGGATGTGCCTCCAGCTGATCACAGATGTTTGACTTAAGGGGGAGATTTCAATTTCTGGCTATGCCCATCTCTGCTCATTGGACACAGGGTGGAAGCCAGGACTCAGCTCACACAACCCTCATGGCCTCACAGAGCTAAACAGGGCTGAAAAAAATCCTGCCCAGAGCCTGAAACAGAGAAAAGACTAGGATAAGTGATGGGACTTAATTTGCCTTAAATAGCTAAAACCAGGCAAGAGTCTGACATTTGTTAAACAATTTGGCAGTTATTTTGGGGGCAATGGTGAAAACAAAAAAATCTCCACTATCTCTGGTGTCCTTTCAGGAAGTCACCACCACAGCTAGCAATTGTTGATGTGGATGTTTGCAGGAGATGATCTCAGTGTCCCCTTTTCTTGCTGCAATCCCTTTCTTGCCTGTTGAAAGTGACAGCAGTGTGGGACCCTCTGCCTTACCAACACCAGGTTGAAACGTTTCTCTTGGTCTGGAGGGCAGGATGGGCATCCAGCAACAATTCCTGCCGCGAGTGGCCTTACCAGAGCTCTGGGAAATGGCCGTGTTTCAAGCACAGGCTTACTCGTGTTGCTGAGGGTAGCACATGAGCACTGAGCTATTTCTGGCGGTTGGCATCATGGACTGGTACACATCCCATGGATATTTTTTCCTGCACCTTAGAGGTTTGGGGGTGGCATCCCGGGGAGTGCTGCCGGTTTCTGTATGTGTTTTTTTCCAGTAGCTCTCGTGTATTCCCTCACGGATTAAATTTACCTTTGGGAGGGATCCCAGTGCCATATTAAGTTTGAGTCTTTTTTTTTTTGCCCCAATAAATATCTGGGACTAAAATTTTGGGAATAAACTATACAGCAGATTAAAGATATAGGTATCAGTCTTTTTTCCCAATAAGGAATAAATCCCTTGCTTTGCAGGTGAATGAAAATAGTAGGTGAATGGTTAAAGCCTCAACTTGTTTACTGCTGAAATTGAAATATTTTCCTCTCCTTAAAATTTATGCAGATGTTTTACCCTCAAAATTGGCATTACTAATTCTTAGGCAAAGATAGTGAGCTGAAATGTGACAGGAAAAGCAAACAGAATTTTTTCTTACAAGACATAAACAAAAGGTCAGAATTACATAAAGTGTGTTGAGGCTTTTGTGAAAAATTAATCTGAAATGGCCTTCTTGCATTTCTAAATGCAGTCATCGATCAAATATAGAAAAATCAAATAGTGTTTTCCTTCTCTTTGTGAATTGTCTTGCTTTCCAAGGTGGAATTGAGAAAAGGAAAAATGTAAGACAAAACAACAAAAGCCAAAAATCTGCTAAATCAACTGGCACATTCATATAGTTTTAAAATACTAGAAAGATAAAATTTTCTAAAGCATTTCCTAAAATAAATATATTAGTGAACTTTTTAACATATTTCATGCAAGAGTTATATTCTTCCATCAGCTCTACAATTGCAATGGTCAAGGTAACTTGTTAAAAAGTAGTGTAATAATTTCTAAATTTGCAGTATTTTCTATTGCTTTAATTGCTAATGTTTGTGAAAATTTAATAGGCACACGCAATAACCAATATATGCCTGCAGCTTTAGCTTCTTCTCAGCATGCTATTACGTGATTACTACATAATGCATCAGAAATTACTTCTCATTATTGTTTTTAATCATGATCATTAACTTGGATGCCTTCTTCAAAAGTCTAATTCTGCATCTTTATTTGAAATCAAAAGAGACCTTCCTTCTAACCTGAGACATGCCAGAACCAGACAGACAAATTATGTCATCAGCCCTCATTTTATTACTGGTTACATGACAAGTTTGTACTCTTTGGTGAATCTGTCCATGTCAGGGAAGTAAACAACCTTGTTTGGTCATGCTGTATGTGGATAGTGAATAACACATTCAGTTAACCAGCTTCTACGGAGACAGAATGTGAGGAAGCAGAGATCATTTATTTATGGCATGATTCATATTTTAAAGCCATCATTTATTTATGCTGTTGATGCAGTTTTCTTACTACCATCATATCACAGTTGCCTTGTGCTTCCAACTAACACAAGACTCTGTATATTCCACAAAACAACACCCAGGCACCACGGGCTGTGAGTGCAGCTTTCTAGTGTACACTGCAAAGAAGAACATCAGAGCAAAATAATCCTTCATGCATAATTCACAAATCCAGTCTCTGCACGCTTTATGCACTGATGAATTACTTGGTTGTACTGAGGTAATTCGGAATGAGCTAAAAAGCAAATTATGGCAGGCATGTGCTGTAACATTATTATTCCGCAGGCCTGGATTTTGAAATTGCTGGTTTTGAGACCTGATTCTGAAATATAATGTATTCAGCCTCCGTATTTTAGCCAAATGTCTTATGACTGAGGATGTCTGTGGACTTGTTTCAAAAGATTACACTGTCCAGAAACTCTATTTGATTTCTTTCTTTTTGCTTGAAATGGGCCTTGACATTTTAAAATCATTAAATGCAATCTGTTTCAAATGCTCACAAAAGGTCACAAAGACTGTGGGACTGCCCCTGCTATGCTGCACCACCACAGCTCTGATCCACTTTAGCAGGGGGACTAAGTGCTCAAGGCATTCAAAATCGAGCTCCTAATGTATTAAGTGCATTAGTAATAGTCACAGCTCTGCTAGAATTTCCATTTCAAGGTCTAGATTACCAAGAGGAACCGGCTGTTTTGGATGCAGTTGACTTTAAGAGGGTTTTAGTATTGTGTTGGATCAGAGCCTGAGCACAGATTTGATCTTTTCAGGATTTATTTTTCCTTTTCCTGAAAAACATGGTTTGCACAATTTTGTGGGTGTTTTTTTTTTATTTTATTTTTTTAATTTTTATTTTATTTTTGGGGGGGTTTTGTTTGGTTTTTTTTTTTGTTTGTTTGGGGTTTTTTGTGTTTTTTTCTTTTTGGGTTTTTTTTTATGGTTTTTTTTGTGGTTTTTTCTTTTTGGGGAGGAGAGAGTGGGGAGGTAAAAAAATATAGTTGGGGCACAGTCTGAAAGAAACACCACCAGCATATTGCATATATTGGCAGCTGTTTACAAGCCTCTCTTTAATTTCACACCAAAAGTATCTGATGACAACTTAAGAGAAAAAGGAATAACTCTAGAAAAGAGAACAGCTGTGACATGAGTACCTTTCTTTCACACACTGCGTTGTTGTCTATTTGACATCAGAAAGACAATATCCTAAGTTACTGAAAAGTAAAAGGTTCACACATTTGGAGAATAACATCCAAAATGCACTAAGTTTGCTAAGTTTAGTTGGATTTATGTAGCACTGGACAAAGTTTCAAGGCTGCTTTAATTCACTGAAAAGAGTAGTAAACCTTAAATCTCTTCTGTCAGGTCAGACTACGGCCAGACATCGCTTTTTAAGCAATCCTCACTCTCCTGTTTCCAGCCATTCCTCTGCCCTCTGGACGCCCCCTCGTCTCCATTGTGCCAGGGCAGTGTTTGCCTGGGCATGGGGGAAGCCTTTTTCTCACCCTGATCCCAGGGTAATGGCACATCTGTGGAACATCTGGAACAGCTGTGCTGGCACAACAGAAGCGGCCATAGAGGCTCATGAGGGTCCTGGATGCTCCCAGCAACATTCCCACCAGGAAATGTACCCAGGGCTGCAGCCCAGCTTTCAGCTGGGTGCCCCAGTAGAAATATCACAGTCCTCCACGCCAGCTACCAGAACTACACCAGCACTGTGGTAGGAGAGAAGCATGCGTTATCATTTATTTTATCCAGAGTATGCTGCTGGCCTGACTGTTTCTCACAGCTCTCCTTGTCTAACAGATAAGGCATACATCAGATCTGGCGACACAAACCCTCACACAGCTGTATATTTATGTGTGCACATTAATATATGGGCACAGAGAGGGACTCAAAAGTAGTGCAGGAGCATGCTGAAATGTCACACACAAAAACACCCTGAAAAAAACAAACGTGGCTGGACTGACAATGGTGCAACCTGCAATATTTACATTGACATTTTTTTCCCAAATGCATACACAGTTGTCTTGCAGGACAAAGAACTCTTATTTGCAAGTATTTTGGTCAAAGCCATAATAAAATGCTACCACACAGCTCAGAGAAGCCCATCCACATCAGTAACATTTTTTGCAATGTTTGGTTCCAAAGGAGTGTAGTTTGCTGAATGAATATCTTAGTGAGATAAAGACCATGATGCACCACTGGTCCTGTTTGTACGGTGGCACAGTAATTTCCAGAGATGGCAAAGACCACATTCAGAAAAGGCTACAGGTGACTAAAGTGAGAGCTCAGAAGAATTTAAGGTCGTGGAATCAAAACTGAGGTCTGGGAGTCTCACTTCAACCTTTGTTTATAATCCAACACAGTCCTGCCTAAATTTGTCTGAGAGAAGAGAGGTGATAGGAGGGAAGGTCTGTCCAGTGTGGCAGCTGCCCTATTGACACAAGGATGAGATTCCTTCCTCCTCATTTAGAAGTTTACAGCACAGACTTCTGTCTCTGAGCTAATTGTCTAGACTCCCTTTATAGTCAGTGGAATCAGGCGCTTCTAAAAGGCAATTTATCTGACCTTTTTTAAGTGAGTCTGTGAGGAGAAAATTCACTATACTTTGAAAATGCTTGTTCCTTGCCAGAGACAAAAAAGGGTGTGTGGATGGAGACAAAGACACTGCAAGTTAGGCAAGAAGGCTCCCACTTCAAATAAAGGATTCACAGAAAAATTTATTCTGGCATTTCCCAGATTTAGACTGTAACTAATCCCCATTTATCTTCTGCTATGGGTGGGCAGGAGCAGGTTACATCTTATGGACATGTTTCTCTGACCCTTGAGAAGCACTGCGCTGCTTGCAGCCCCCTTGTTACGACATCTAAGAAGGGAAGCAATGCAAAATACGCAGTCACTCATAAATGAAAACTGTTGATGAGTGGAACGTGCATGTCCTAACAGCTCACCAGCTTTACAGTTGGTACTATTTTAGGCTTCAGCAAACGATTTCATAACAAAGGTCTGCAGGGCCAGCAGTAACTGTAGAAAATATCACTTCTTATAGACTAATCTTGCACTCAAGAAAATGACACAGGGTTCTTGTTGCCAAATGAAGCTCCTTCTGTCCCGTGCTCCGGCACCTGTAGAAGCTCAGGATTTCTCTTCTGAAACCTGGTACCACCAAGTAACCCGTGCCAGCCCATGGCTCTTGCATTGCTTCTGCTCCAGCAAGGGCTGAGCTCTCAGCAGCGCTCATGGAGCAGCCCCAAGCTCAGCATCCTGCCTGGGGGCTGTGTTCCCAGTCCCAGACAGGCCTTCGAGTGCAACAGAGCCACAAAGGAACAGACTCCCCTGCAGCTTCCATTCCCCCTCGGCCCCTGAAGTCACCCATACAGAGAACACAAGCCCTTTCCAGATTTTCTCCTTGTTTAACTTATTCTTGGCTGAGTGTTGTCATGAATTTGAAACCTGATGCTGAAGATGAATAAATCTGTGATCTACAGATGGATAAATAGTACATCTGAATAAATGTATGGGAACTGGTTCAGAGAAGAAAAAAGAAAAGAAAGAATGGCATTATAGTATTTAGGTTATGTTTTGGTGTCTGCACAATTAATTCAGAAAGTCATCTCCAGCAAGATATTTTAGCATATGATGGTTCGATACTGCTAGGCTTCTGTATTCCTTAAGTAGTTATTTTATGGTGCGCTTTAAAATTATATTTTACATATATGTATGGCAGTTTGTAGTCTACTTAAAATAAATATTTCCCATATATCCATATGCATGATCCACACTTATTTTGTAGTACAAGATGTGCTGACAGAGATTAAAAGATTGCAACACAGCAGAAGGCGTTGTGCTATCTTGCAAGTGCAAAGTAGGTACCTTTATCTGACTCAGTTTTTAGCATCTGTCTTCCGATTCATAACAGCTCTTGCTCCACATAAAACTATAATCACCTCTCAAGCCTCATTTCTTCAGGCACTGACATTGTAGGCTCTTCGGGGTTGTAGCAAATAAAAACCCAAATGGAAGTTTAAGTCCCAAGTGTCAAAGTGCTTAAACTGCAAAGTTTTCTTATTGCAGTCTTCAATACAGCCTTTGCCCTGGGGCAAACCACCAGAGCCTTTCAAGTGGGTTATACAACAGCTAATAATACCTGGTTTTGTTATGAGGATGTAACACCTTGCCTTTTTGGGAGGGGTTGGGAAAAAAAACCCTTCCCTTAAACACCATATTCCCTTCCAAAACTGAATACCTTGCAAAACTAGAAGCAGGGGTCGCTTGCTTGCTCGTGCCTCAGTAGGAAGTTAATGTGATTAGCCTGAAGTTGTGCCCAGCTCAGTTAGGAGTGAGGCACGCTGAGGGCTGCAGTGAGCAAGGAGGGGACATGAGGAAGCTTGCTGGGCTTTTTGCCCATCTGAAGGGGGTGTCAGTACCCATTCTTGCTGGGGAAGCTGAGGAATCAGGACACAGGGATGCGCCTTGGCATTGTGCTTCAAAATTTTGTGTCCTGATAGAGCTGGAGCTGAGTAAAATCCAGGCTGGCTCCATGGGAAGGGATACGGTGTTGCCCCACTGCTAACAAAGTGATGTCAGCGGAATTATAAATTACGTTAACAAGTCTTAATCCTCTGTTTTGTCTGTCTCCACCTTTGCCTCTCCCATTGTTTCTAGCACCTCCTTTTTCCACACTCAGAAGGGATTTTATGGTGTTTTTACTGGCCAAAAACTATGGATTCTGTGTAGCAGGCTTTCTTGTAAGGACAGCAAGATAAAACAAAAAAATACAATTTAGACAAAACTAGTATCAAAACTTGCAAGTAAAAGGGTGAGACGCTGAACTGTGGTATTTCTATTGCCCTTTTAACACAGGGTAAAGAAGTAGCTCCCTCACCTCTCAGCTCACACTTCACAAGCAGTAAGTGAAAAGTAAGTTTCATGAAGCATCACTGCCAAAGCATGAACTACATGTCCCAAAGGCACATGAACTGTGGAAAGAACTACTTAGGAACATTAAAGATTTTAATTAAAGGAATGAATAATATATATAAAAAAATTAACAATGTAATTGTTGAAAACCTTTTTAGGCTAACAGCTTGTAAAAAAATTGTTAAAGAAGGAGAAAAAACAAATCACATAATCTCTCCTAAAGCAAACAAACTCTTAAATCATTGCTCATGACATCTATATTTCCTAAATATGTTGCCAGCAATGGAAAGAAAAGAACTTCATGTATGGAAGCCTTTTACTTTTCAGAGTTTTCACAGATTTTTTATGAACTCTATCTATGAAGGTATTTCACAAGACAGTATATGATGGGTTGTTGAATCTGTTGTTCAGCCAATATTTTGAAAGACCAGTACTGAAGTAGAAAACTGAGTTATTATTAATAACCTTGTAAAGAGAAGAAAACCTACCCAAGGGAGGAAAACAAATCTATGACAGGACACTTACCTAGGAGGAAGATACAATCTATTTTTGGACTTTTTAAAATTTTAATCCACAGTGTGCGAAGATCAGTGAAAAACAATGTGTATTTGATTTAAGTCCCACAGTATTAAAAATATTTTTCTGAAAAAGAACTTGACAATTTCAACTGCTTTTGCAATTCCTTTTTCCAAAATGAATGGCCTTTCCAGATCAGTAATGGAGAAAGAGAAAGAAATTCTGAAAAATTAAAGGTTACAAAGTTAAGCACTGTTTGGTGAAAAAGTGACAGCTAGATTTTCTAGCAATTTAATGTTTAATGCATTACTAAATTTTGCCCATGGCAATCATTACTGCACATTAATTTTTCACAAAATTCCTGCCCTAGAGTACAGAAAGTCCTCCCCTATCAGCAGGTATTCTTCAGTCTGCTTTTGTGATTATTTGAATCTAGACCTCATCCTCTATACTATTTAAATTGTATTTTAAATGCAGGGTCATTAGATTCCTCTTAGTGTTTTCTTCTTGCAACCCAGAGGTGCTGAGAGCAATTTTTATAGTTGCTACATAAAAATGTAAAAGAACAATTGTTGGTTCTGTCCTCTGATAAATTCGTGTTGTTTACTGAACAAGTCCTGCAGGAACTAAATGGCAAATGCTGCACAGTTGTGTTGATCCACTTTCTGGGATGAATGTGGGACAAGCCAGGGACAGAACAAGCAAAGGTCACAGTCATACAATTCTCTTGAACCCATAAAGTGAATACCAGAATCACAACATCCATATGCTTCTAATAAAGATACAATAATTAATCTTACTCTGTACCTTACCTGTTTGAACAAATTATATTTTATGCACAAGAAAGGGGCTCAGAATTGCTACTGTTTCAGACAGTGAGGGAAATATTGTGAGCCTAAAGCAACTGGGCAGAAGGGTGTCATGGCTGAGCACTAGGAAAGTTTCTCAGTCCTCTATTCAGTCTTTCCAGGTGAAGCAATCCTCCTCTTAAGGAGCAAATCCTCTGGTTTTTATCCCCTTTTGATCCTTTTACCTAAGAAGCTGTGATGAGACATGTCTGTGGGGATAGCTGAGCTATTTGTGGTAGATCAGCTACATGTGTATGTTACCAGTTGAGCAAACAAAGAAAAAAATATGGCAGAGAAAAATATTTGCATATAAGATAATAGCGTCAGAAATACAGCATCATATCTAAGCCACAGGCTGCTTACAGGGGTTCATTTGTTGTTGTTACTGCTTTTTTGAAAGAGAGATATGAAGTTCTGAGTCTTAGCCATGCAATATTAGCAAGCTCTCACAGGTAAGGTGGTAATTATAAGGCTTCATTCATTGGGAAGAATGCTGAAAGCCTGAGGGGCATGGTTTCTTTGTATGGCATAATTGTACTTCCTTCTCATAAAAGGATGGTGCTTATTTCCCATAACAGCCTTGTAAGCACAAATACTTACCTTTAGCAGACCCAAAACCTGTCCATTCATGACAGAAAGAGTTTCATGATCCTCACCAAGTGCTGCTGGACTGGGTTCACAAACCCTGGCAAATAAAGCAAAGAGATTGATTGCTCTGAATGGGAACATTCATGTGCTTTGCTATGCTAACTGAGGAGATCGAGAAATATCGGTCTATCCACACGAACAGCAAGTCGGGCACAAGAGCAGAGTAACAAATACTTCATTTGGAACCAAAAGATAGAAACCTCCAGCTGGAAACTACTGAGTTGAGGTCCCCAGCACAGGGGACCTATGCACCTTCAAATCATTATTCAACTTGAGCAGACTGCATGTCTCTCCTTTTCTTTGGCTTTTCCTTCTTTTTGAGCTTCCTTAGTTGCTTTTGTTTGTTTCCAGGGCTTTTTTAGGCCTTTTAATAAACTGTCACCTGCTTGTGGCTTCCATAAACAGATCTAACACTCCTCACAAAATTCTCAGCTTCAGAGCATACTTTCCCACAGCTCTTTTGTGATGAATATTCCAGTTCCAGGGATACAACATTATAGCTGAAGAACACTGCAGACTTTATCAAGGATCTTGTACATAACTTTGAAGAAAAATGCAAAAGCCTTGGTCTTTTCTCTACCCCTAGTTTTCCAACACTTTTATTCCTTGTGACTAAGTCTGCAAGGAAATAAGCATTCTCTCTCTAGCACATATGTTATTTTCTGGGAGTCTGGTTTTTTTCCTTTCTTGGTCCAGTCTGGTAATTTTTTTCCGTATCTTTTCACCTGCTCTTTGAAAAGAGCAGTCTGACAACTTCTCTTCTTTTTAGAAGTTTTCTAATTAGTCTAATTAAAAGATGATAGTCTCTCCCCAGATACCTCATTGCTCATCTCCCCCCTTTCTCTCCAAAGTTCAGTCAACTGCCGGAAAAGTCTCCAGGAGTGGTTTGTGTGACTGGACAGTCACCACATTTAATAACTATCATCATTCTCCTAATGACAGCTCTAAAGATTTCTCCTGTCAGCTCTTGTGGTTTTAGCTCAAGATGAAGGAAGTTGATAGTGGCAAAGACAAACTCCTTCCTCTTGTTTACTGTTCCACTGAACATCACAGCATACATCTGGGGAAACACCTCTGTGCCAGGAAAAATGGATCAATATGTTTATTTCTCACATCCTTGTTTTAGGTATTAATGACCAAATAAAACCCAAGGAAAAGCAAAAAATGCATTTCATTCTGCTTTATTTGGAATTCTGGATAGGAAAAACCCAGCCAGATGGCAGGAAGTTACCAGTTCATCGACATTTCAGGGTTTGAAACTGTGGGGAAGGGACTTCACCACCTCAGCCATGGTCTGTCTGGAGCAGCTCAGAGAAGGGCACAGTCACAATTTTGAGCCTGAAGCTAAATGTCACAATCTGTCTCTAAATCATCTTCTTGCATTTAAAGCTTTTTTCCAGGGACTGTACATTTGATAAGAACTGAGGGTGGTGTCTCCTAAAACGCAGGGTGTGAGCAGAACCTGAGGGCTCTTCCCTGGTGTTCTGGGTGGCTGACACATCTGAGAGCAAACCTCAGCCTGCTCCAGAAGGATGTACTCCATGGATTTCATCACCTCCTCATTTATTCATCCATGTTCCAGTGGCCTGTGCCCCATGGCTCAGAGCCAGTTGAACTCCACAATTCTTGTTCTCATGAACCTATGTGGGTATTTGATTTAGCCTCCCCCTAAGCAATTTGTTTTGGAGAGTTTTCCTTTCTAAACATTCCTCCTTTATAGACGTTTGAATGAAAGTTTTCAAAATTCACAATGTGTCTTGGTGCATATTTGGGGAGGGGCAGTTATAATCCACAATTATAAAAGTCAGCAATTATTTTTTTAATCTGGAGAAGGAGATCATTGTGTTCTTCTGGCTACAACTGTGAAGGTGTTGATGCAAAAGAAGGCTGCGATGCTGCTCAAAATTGAAATGTATACTTTTCCAGAAAAAAAATATAGTGTTATAAGTTATATTGTGAGATTACACCTGTAGTCAAATCATCCTCATACAGAATAATTCCACCATAACAACAGAAAAAGAGATGAAATGGAATAATTACTTGTTATTAATTAAGAAAATAATACATAAAAATCTGTCAAGTGATCAGGTAAATTTATTTCCTGGGGTAATTTCACCAAAGAAATTGTTTAAAGGGAATATGCTCAGTTATTAAATAGAAAGGGGAAAATGATAAAAATTGTCTTCTAAGTAGCAAAAAGGTTCTTAACTGAACTTGAGTTATTAGGATATTCCAGTATACTTGTTTTGGAACTCATACTTGGCACAACATTGATAATGGATCACATTTAATAGGAAAGAGCTAATTTAAGATCAAAAGCTTAATTGCTATAAGTCAGTGGTTTAAGAATTACAATGCATCTAAATTTTCTAGATTTGAACAAGAACTTTATGTGACTAAATCTTTAGCTGTACACCTCTGACTAGGCACTGTAGGCTCAGTCCTGAGAGCAGCAACACTGTGGTTCCCATCAAAGGGTTTCTGCTGTGGTTTCACTGTAGAAGGCTCAGACCAGGATGTAATCTTGAGCTATTTCAAAATCTGAAGGGAATCTGACTTTGGAAGGATCGTGGGCAGAAGACAGGATGGTTTAGTTCACATGGAGCTCTGCAAGAGCTTTTCTGTTTTCTAATTTAAAGAGCTGGGCATTAGTTCATTGTAATGCTATCTTAGAAGAGAAAGAAAAAAGAGGAGCAAACTTGGAAAAGTAATAGACATTATTGTCTCAATTTTCTGGTGAAGACAAAGCAAAGCTGTCTTTGCTTGGATTCACAGTCTGAACCTTATTTAGGCCAGATTGCAGCAGCAACGTGAGTGGGAGCAAATTAGTCCTGGGTCCATGCTTCTAACATAGCTATATTGTAAAACTTGAGTACCTCACTTCCCTTTTCCCCTCAAGAGAGCAAAGTAAAAATCAGAAATATCCTGGGAAAAATGTAACAAGAAATGTCTAAAATGTAAAGTATTTTCACAGACTACAGTTTGACTGTTTTAGACTGCAGTCTGACTGTTTGCTGAGTGCCGGGAATTTTATGAATGAACTCTTTATGGTGTTCCACCAATAAACCTCCAGCATTTAGAGGCTTTGATTACTGCTGTGGTGTTTTTTGTTGTTTTTGTTGTTTGGGTTTTTTTTTTTTTGTTTGGGTGTTTTTTGGGTTTGTTTGGGTTTTTTTGTTTTGGGTTTTTTTTGTTTTTGTGTTGCTGTTTGGTTGGTTGGTTGGTTTGAGATTTTTTGTTTGGCTGGTTGCTTTTTGTTTATTTGTTTTTGGGGTTTTTTGTTTGTTTGTTTTTAGTGTTTCATTTCAAATACCTCCATCAGGACAGTGTAAATGTGTAAATCAGAGAGCTCAGACCTTTGTGAACATTATTACACTTACATGTGGCTTATCTTTATTACTCAACCATAAAATTTAGTGTCAATATTTCTGAGACAATGTGTTCTTAACTTTGCCTTTTTTGGTCAGGTGCTAATCTATTATCCCTGTGTGCCATGTGGAATCTGTAATGATGCATAATAGAACTATTTTAGACCACAATGCAGCAGGAAATGCATATAAATCATTCTCCCCACCACCACCACAGTCTTTTGGGAAGAACAAACATCATACTTTAATAGTGACTGTAGAGAACACTAGCACTTTGTTGGAGGTAATGTGAAGGAGAAACAGTTTATTCTCAGGAACACACAATACTTCAAATAGACTGCTAAGAGGTATTTCTTCTAGTTAGCTAATGAGGTTTGCTGGTTTCCCAGGAATAATGGAAGTGCCCTTCATTCTTGAGCCTCTCCTAGGGCAGTAGTTTTTGCAGCTGGATAGGTCTGTTTCTAGGGCTCACCTCCTTGTTTTCATTCCAGTAGTCCTGCTACTGTCGTTAATCTTCAGTGATGTGGTAAGATCTCCCACCAAGGCACCAAAACTTTGTCCAAGGACCATAAGGGAGTCTTTTCTACTTGGAAAAGACAAGAGGAACAAAACTTGTCCTAAACCCACCCACAGTGATGATTCGCCTAACCAGAGTGATGCACCAATGACACATGATCTTGGACCAGCAGCTCTCTGGCTTAGATCTCTCTTTCTTGGAGCCCGCTGGGAATAGATCCAGAAATACTCAATTTCTCCCCCAGTAAATGAAAACAAACCCGCCCCTCTCCTCTGTCCCCGAATGTATTGGCGTGAGAAAAACCCAACTGCAGCACATTGAGAGTGATGTGCAGTTGACATCAGAGTTCAGTCGGGGCCTTGGAACTCACATCCAGGGCTCACCTGCAGCCTCTCCTTGGGAGAGAAGTGAACCAAGGGGATTGCTTCCAGCAGTCAATAGTTTAGGGATTTCTCCCCTTGGAGGCTGCATCCACGCTTCTATGTTTAATCTGCCCTCCATGGATTTGTCTACAGCTTACCCTCAAACTTTTCTGCAGTGGCTTCTCATTGCTCCTCAAATGGTAGCCATTCCTCTGCTCCTTTCTCAACAGTTCATCGTATTTTTTTTGCCTTTCTCACTGCTGCTGAGCACTGAACTGGCACTTTCAGAGAACTATTCACAATGACATTAACATCACTTTCATGAAGGTAATAAAATAAAATTTAGAGCTGTCATAAGCTTCTCCTGGACTATTTTGACTTGATTATACTTCCCACTATTTTCACTGGAAGCTGGAGAGCATTTTTGGCACACAGTAGACAGTTTTCATAGACATTTCCTTTATTAACAGCCCTTCAAGTGGCTTGTGCAGCTGGCATGGCACTGCATATTCTTATTCTTGGGATGTTCTGAAACAATATATTGTGAATTTGTGTCCCGCAGAAGCACCCACTAGCTGTGGCTTATTCAAGAGACAGTTTGTTCTGTCTTTTGCTGCACTGTTAACCTGCCCTTCCTCTCTAGAATATCTAAATTCTTAACTTATGGAGAAGAAATGTTCTTTTCACCTGGGAACCCACCTCATCAATCTGTGTATGAATATCTACTGTGCATCAGACCTGATATTTTACAAAAACTTGCAGATTTACAGCCATGTTTTATGCAAATGTGTACATACCATTAATATACGAATTTCATTAGTGTCTCTTGATTTGCTCTAGACAAAACAAGGATGTCTTCAAGGGATACAATGAGAAGAGTTCATTATGCATATGCAGTTAAGTGGGATGAGATCTGTAAGCAGAACTAATATATTTCATTAGACAACTGGTGTAGTTTGAAAAAAAAACCAAGCTCTTGGGCTCTTTGGATATTTAAATCTGAAAGAAAAGCCTCAACTTTAAAAGCACAGACCAATTGCTCATAATTTAGTTAAATATGTATCAATTAGATAATCTCCTAAAAAATGACAGCTGGTATCAGTGAAGTAGAGATAGAGTACCACTAGAAAATGTAGAGTTAGGGTTATTTTTTCCTCAGCACTTGGCTTTTATCAAAAATTGAATTTAATTTGCAATTTTATCACCCTGTCTCTCCAGTAATGTGAAAGCTTTCTGCAGCTCTTCACAGCTCACTGTAGATCTGATTATTCTGAATAACTTTGCCATCAGCAACATTTATCACCTCACTATTCCTTGCATTCACAAGATTATTTACATTAAGTACCCGTACATTCTTCTTTATTAAACAATAGCAGCATATTGGCGCTGTATGGCACTACAGCCATAGTCTGTGCCATACTCATCATTACGGTTTTGTAAATTTTGAAGTAAAAGTGATTTTCATGGAGATGGCCACCATGAAATCAGATAATTTTTGAGTACTTGAGAATGTTTGATGAAGGATTCACTTGACAGTTCTACTTAAAAATAAAATGAAAGCCAGAAAACTTGGGAATGCAGTACAGCTCCTCTGGAAAATGCTTGTTTATGTGTGGTGAAGATCCATCTACATGTATTTTCTGCTTTTAATTATGCATCACCTTCTATCATTTTTCAAAGACCATTACAAAATACTTTCTATTTCACTGTGAGCTGTGAATTTATTGATATGTACATCCCTAACTTGTGAGCCAGCTGCTATACCTGCTGATTTAACAGAGTGAGCTTTAGTGGAATTGGATATGCTGTGCTTTCACATCTAAATTTGATTGGAATACTGGGAAAACAGAGGTATGGAGGGTTTGTTTACAGTAATTTCCTATATATCAGAATGGGAAAAAAAAATCTATTCACCAGTAAATAAATTACTTGCAGCATGGATTGACTTTTCTGGCAGGAAATGCAGTTTTATGATTGGTCATACTATATCCACATGAGATTTGTCTGGATTTCTGCCAAATATTTAGCATAGTCTACAAGTATTTTTGGAATTGGACAAGCTATTATTTAAATGCTGTAATCTGTACTTCAGATAGAATAATGTGTCTGACAAGCACCAGAGACAGTTGGAAAATACTAATTATCATTATTTTCAGTTTCCTTAAGACATGATAAGTTCTTTTTCTGGAATTTCTTTGCCTTCCAAATTTTATATTAGAAGTTTGAGAAATATGTGGACTATTATTTTTCACTCTTACCCTGGAAATATGAATTCTTACAGACATAATAAATAAGACATCAGTGACAGTACACTGCAGACCCTGAATCTGTCTGTCCCTGGGCTCAACACTTGCCATGCTTGTCTCCTGCAAGAGGAACAATAGATGGGCACCTTTCCAAAACATTCCCTACTTGGCAGCAAAATAAGACTTCACCCAGAGTACAGATTGATGCCGTGCCCTCTAGCTTACAACAGCTGGAGATGTTAATCTTTAATTATTACCAGCGGGCAGCTGAATTAAGACCTCACCAAAATAAGTGAGGAAACTGGTGTTGCTCAGTACCACAGTGCTGTGCCCTCTGTTAATCCATGCTGTGCCAGTCTGTAGCAGACAACAAGTGTAGAAATCCTGAATATTTTCCCCACCATGGTCATTCCAACAGGGAAAGTCAACACATTAAGTCAGCATAGTGTTCATTTAAAGCTCATCTAATCTAATGTGAGACTGAACTGAATTATGTTGCAGCATGTAAGTTTGCCCCTGAGCATTTCTGCATGTAGATTTGCCCTTAACCCTTAAGCATTTCCGCATTGGTTACTCTCTCTTCAGCTCCTACAGGTTTTTGAGAACTATATCATGTAGGAAATAATTTCATAATAAAAACAGAGTGGGCAGCAGGTCGAGGGAGGTGATTCTACCTCTCTGCTCCACTCTGGTGCGACCCCCACCTGGAGTGCTGCATGCAGCTCTGGGGTCCCGAGTGCAAGCAAGACCTGTTGGACCATGGACAGAGGATGGAACAAAGATATGAGAGGATGGAACCAATTTTCTATGAATGGAGGCTGAGAGAGTGGGGATTGTTCAGCCTGGAAAAGAGAAGGTGCCAGGAAGGCCTCGTAGCACTTTCTAGTACCGGCAGGGGACCTATAAGAGAGCTGGAGAGAGACTTTTTACAAAGACATGTAGTGAGAGGACAAGGGGCAATGGCTTTAAACTGAAAGAGGGTAAATTCGGACAAGATAAAAGGAATAAAATTTTTACAGTGAGGGAGCTGAGACGCTGGAGAGAAAGATGCCCCATCCCTGGAAACATTTACTGTCAGCTTGGGTGGGACTCAGCAATCTGACCTAGTTGAAGATGTCCCTGCTTACTGCAGGGGGAGGTGGAACTACATGACCTTTAAAGGTCCCTTTCAACCCAAACCATTATGTGATTCTGTGATTCTATGATTTTAATTTCATGTAAAAAATTTAAATGGCAAATGCTGAAGAACAAGTGTATCTTTTATGGTATTTTTCATGAGAGGTAGAAAGCAATATTATCTCACTCGTGTCACTGAAAGACCTGAATCTCATTGCCTTAACTTCCGTAAATAAATATGTATTCCTCAGAATTTTACCACTTTCTAGGGGGGTTATAGGAGTCATAAAAGAAAAGAAGTAGTTTGATGTCCATAGTGCAAAAAATACTAGCTTCCAGATTTCTGTTTTTCTCACAAGTTAAACCTGTTTCTTCAGAGATGTATTCAAATGGCAGGATAGAAACATGTATGGTAATAACTAAGAAAAATGTTGTCAGATTCTGCTGACCACATTGAGACAGTGTTTAATTTCAGATGTAGGTCCAGTAAAAAAAAGGGCTATGTGTCTAGATCTGGGAGAGTGAGAAAAAACCTTGTTCATCTTTTATGAAATCAGGAGTCTCATATATATCACAAATGCCTTGCCTTTCTATTTGTCAAGAAGAGACAAAATGAGGCTCCTTTAAACCTGGGAAAAGGGTAGATTTATAAAGTGGAGTTGTATTTTATTTTATTTAATTATCAAGGAAATAGACTGCATTTTGTTATGTCTCTTTCCTTAGATAAGATGATGGAAACTTTAAAGAACAGATGGAAATTTGTTTTGAAAGGATATAATTAAGGATGAGGAGAAAACTAATCTGGATTTAAATAGCTTAAAGATGTTGTTGAATGTATTAATACAAGAAAACATTAAACTGCATTGCAAGTCAGAGGGTCTTGAAACAAGCCCAAGAACTCCAATCTGTGAGCAGTCATATTAAAATGTGGTGCATTAGGGATATAATCCATATATATTGGTGCCGAAATTATTTAAAAAATTTTGGTTGCAAGGTTTGACCCTGGGAAATTTGACATTCAAGTCTTTCTGGTTCAGCTTCTTCTCTCTCATCTCTCAGGTCTTGATTCAGTGAAACTAGAATAAAAAACCCCATGAATTGAAAAGTCAAAATTCCTTTTATATCTATGTCTATATATCTACATATCTATATATCTGTGTGTGTTATGCATGTTTATAATATATAGGCATATCATAAATATGTATATTTTATACATGAATATATTAAATATGTATAAAGGTAAGTGTGTACTTATTGAAGTTTGCTGAGCAGAACTGGCTTGTTGAGTTGTAGGATATAAGGACCATCTTGTTTCAGAGCTTCCCAAGATCATTAGCATATTCTGAAAATTAGTACAAGGCTGATATTTCCAGCTGCTTGCGAGATTCTGTTACGTGAGACATATCCTGAAGGAGCAGTCGCTGTGCCATCATATACAGTGCTCATTCTATAGGCAAGAATGCGTCACCTTTCCACTGAAAGTTTTCTGTAAAACTGTGGTGAATATGACACATTTTTGGTAGATTTGTTCTCTTTTAAGGGGTGGATATGTGGATAGATGAGGGCAAAGACTTTGATTCCTCTTACTTTTACCATGGTGTGGTGTTCGTAGAATAAAGGTGTAAAACTTAAGGGTAGTTTGTAATGGACGTTTTCAGGGCTGGTTGGGGGTGTTTTTGTGTTGTTTTTTTTATTAGTGCTTTAGAATTTCTTACCTAATAAAATTTTTAAATGACAATAAATAAGAAAAAAAAAACCCCTAACACCTTATCCCTTGCCTCAATGTAACGTTAATTTAATAATTCTAAACATATGGCAGTTTTAAATTATGGATCTGATATAATAGTTCCAAGTGCAATAAGCTGTCATGTAAACTGTGATTAAGCACCATAAGAATATGAACACCCACCTATTGTGTCAGAAAACCACTTTTACAGCCTGTGTCAGCTAGGCAATCTCTCAGAAGACTGGTAGTAGCTAGACCCAGACTCTTGCTGTGCTGAGAACCACATCAGGGAACTGAACTCTCCAAAATAAGGCTCTGAGAATAAAACAAAATAAAATTTTGCATTCCTTAACCTAAAATCATGTATTAATGTCCTCCCTCCCATCCCCTTTAACATGTGATTGTCACTTTGTGCAGGGTCCCCTGCCACTCGCTGGGGTTGGTCCTGGTTATAGGAGGTCCCACGTTCCCTAAGACGCATTCTCTTAATCCCTTACCTTCCTGAACTCACTCATCCCTGCAGCTGGGCATGCACAGCTCTCTGCAGGGCTGTGCTGCTCCTTGATCCCTCACACTGTTGTGTGGCATGGCTTCACAAATAATTTAATCAACACGACTGAGATGGAGGGAAACTCAGGAGGGTGGTGGTGGGAACCTCACCCTCAGGATAGGAACCTCTCAAACCAGCTTTGCTAGCAGAGATATTGCAGTATGGAACTACACCCCTAGGCACTGGATGTAGTCTCCTGAACTTCAATCTAAAGCCAGAGCCTCAATTTTTGAGCACTGTAAAACAGAGCATGATAACCACAAAAACATTTGTTTCTTTCTTCTTTTTTTTTTTTTTAATTTTTTAAAATAAATCCTAAGTGGCTTGTGCTAGCAAACCTACGATGTCTCAGTCTGTATCTTAGAATGGTACAAAAACATCAGTCATGAGCTTTTTGAGACTGTTTAATGGAATTATGGCAAAACATCTTATTTCTTTCTCTACTTTTTAAAGTGTCATTTGGTGTTGGTTTGTTACCTATAAACAGCTGTTGAGGCTGCTAATCAGAAGCAAAGAAGCAACCTCTGCCCAGAGGTACATTCTCAATTAACAGAGATGTGACTTCAGGGAAGTCTGAATTAGCATATTATCAACATGTATGACAGAATCTTAACCATTAGATCATTCTAGATTTCCCCTCATTCTAAATGAGTATTTTATTACAGTTTCTTTTAGATGTATTGTAGAAAAGTTCACTGATCATCTTTTGTGATTGACAGCAGGAAAAATCTGGAAGGCTTGTGATGGCTTGACAATTATGCTCAATAATTTTTCCTCAGTCTTATTTTAGATTAAATAACAAAACAAAATAGTTTCTTAATTCAAACATTAAAGTCTGGTCTATCTCACCAGACTTCTCTTGAATATGCCAGTGGTTGCTTAATGAAGCATGAATTACTGATTGTGATACATGAAGAGATAAAATAAAATCTAAAATGAATAGCACACACCCTCTTACAGACAAGCAAGAATTAAAGTCTGATTGTATTAATAAAAAACACGATCCTTTTATGGATGAGAGGCATTATTCATTGAATTTAACTTAATTTTTTTTAGTATATTTTCAATTAAGTATATGGCTTAACATTTCATTAGAGAAAACTTTGCCACAGCTTGCAGCCTTGTGTTTAAATGCATATGCACAGACTCAGATGGGTGGTGCAAATGCAAACCTCCTTTCCAGAATCAGCTGTTCCCAGGGGTGGAGAACATCCTGGTCTGTGTTTGAATGATCTGTTTGTCACTGCTGGAGGGGATGCCACCAACCCTCCTCCTCTAAAGAACCATTTTGCTATTTTGGGGAGGCAAATACAGAGACACGGTTTCTTTTGTGATGGGTTCTTGTTACAGGGATGGAAAGTCTCCTTGCAGCCTCTGTGCAGTTCAT
Organism: Pardalotus punctatus; assembly: GCA_013400915.1. Lineage (NCBI taxonomy): Eukaryota > Metazoa > Chordata > Aves > Passeriformes > Pardalotidae > Pardalotus > Pardalotus punctatus. Next base: position 736,942 of record VZTX01022490.1, on the reverse strand, counting down.
TAAAAATTTGAATAAACTTTGAAAATAATTTGCTACTTCCTTAAATGACAGATCTGTCTCTGGTGGTCCAGAAGTCCGGTCTGGACTGCCCATCAGCTCTGTCATGTTCAGGAGCTTCAACCCAAGAGGCTCTTGTTTTGCTGCTGCCTGACCTGCTAGTTTTGGCCCAATTACATTTTACAAATCCCAGCTCACTACCTAAAAGATTATCACATCAGGCCAGCCTTTAGGTTTGCTTCTACGTTGAATTTGGCCCATAGTGATTTTAACAGCAGCTACTACAGAGAGATCTTGATCTTGACTGGAGTTTAAAGACACACTATTTTTATTATACTTGGTAAATCAAGTTTTTTCATGGGTTAGATCTGAAAAGTTCACACATGGATTTCCTAGTTTCCTTCTCAGGAAGCCTTCTCCAGGAAGGCTGTGCTCACTCAGTGAGCACCAGGAGAAGATCCAGGTGCCAGGGCCAGGCACTCCTCTGCCAGACCTCTGCCACACATGGGTGTTGCACCTTGGGCCCTGCTCCTTCTTCTGTTCTCCCACAGCTTCTCTGAGCTCCTTCAAATCAATGGAAAATTAAAATTGTTGAGTCCTCTCTGGTCACAGCTCCACGTGGTCTAAAAGAACAACCATAGGAAAGCTGCGAAATAGAAAACAAATTTTATTTCACAAAATGGGTACTGATTTTCATTTTTCTGTCTTCTCCTTTTGTGCATTGTTTAATTCCCTGCATTGCCTGGGAGACTTAGCATTTGTTGACAGCAAACCCCACCTGCTTACCTGAAAATCCTCAGGGCCATGATCACTTCTAAGCTCAGCCTCCCTGAGTGTTTAAAGCCTCTCCAGTTTTGAAGTTATATGGAAATATCATAATATTTGAATTAATGTGATTAAAACACTCATCGGCAGTAAAAATACTGAATTCATTCAACATGCAGAGTTATCGCTATTACTCACTTTAGCTTTATCTAGTCAGATCCTGGAATGGCTACAATTTCTAAAAAGGAGATGCCTATGTGTAGATTATTGGTTATTTTCTTTTTTTTTTTTTTTTTAAATGAAATTGACTTTCTGAAGAAAACCAGGGTAGGGATTAAATGTGCTTAAACCTTGCCTGAACTTGAGTGTAGGCACTTAGAATCCAAGTAATCCTCAGCCTGTGAACCACATGTGCCTCTTTACCAGAGCTGCCTAGCCCTGGAGCTCTTTATATTTATGAAACAGTTTCCTGACTGGTTTTGGAATTCTCCTGGCATGTATCCTGGCTTGTCCATATGATCTAGAAAGAAGGATCAGAGACTTTTATACACTATTGTCTAAATCCCCCTTGTAAAAGTTCAGGGAAGTGGTGCCTAAAGTAGACAGATACAGGGAAATGAAGGGAAGAATAAGGTGAAAGAAGGTTAAGGAGTCCTCTTACAATTTAGGAATTTTCAAATTATTTGGACCAGATCAATTTAATATAGGATATCTGAAGCACTGTCTGAAGAAATCACAAAGCTACTGTCCTTGAAAAGTGTTGGTGTATGATGAGGTGCTGAAAGATTAGTAAGGGCAAATATACTGCATAACTTCAAAAAGGAGTCAAGAAATTAAACACTAATCAGCTTGATTCCATTTCCCAGAGAAGATCCTGGAGCAATCAGTCAAACAAATATTTGAAGTCAGTTGTTTTAAATGCATGCTCCTGAGCAAGCCAGGAATTCAGTCTTGAAGATATCTGGAGATAAGTTGCATATGGAAATATTCAAGGGCATAAGAGGAAATAAGTGTTCTATAGAAAACCTTAGAAGTCAGATTTAATTACATTCAATGCTATTATTCACAGATTGATTCTTTGTAGCCTAAAGGAAAGAAGACTGGAGCTAGTCTGGGAATAGGGAAAAAGATCAGACTAAGCATGTAAGCATTTTTTACTAAGAAAACTAGAATAATCATTTATCTCTGTATGCAGGAGGGGTAAAAAGTTGGAAAAGATTGGTTCAAATTGCAGTAAGAAATGCTAATCAGATGTTAGAAAGCCTTACATGGAAAGTTTGTGAAAAAATGGTAGAGATGACCAAGGAGGCTCTGGATATGCCACTAGCAGAAATTTTTTAACTAGGTAGATCACTGTGTGTTGGAATATGTATAGCTGATTCTGTCTTCTAACATTCCTTTTAACAGAGGAATGCAGTAGATCTGTCTTGGGATCCTTTTATCCCATGATTCCATTATTGTATGAAAATGGCAGAAACACGTAAGTTCACGTAGAAAAGACAGGTCTTTGCAAGTAATTCATAAGTTGTTGAAAAACACAATAGTCTTTATCACAAAAGCTGAACCCACTGGCCTCCCTCACATTACTTTTCTGTTAGCCTAAAATACACTGATGTTAACAAACTCCCCCCTACCCTGTGCTTTTTTCCAAACTGGAGAGGTTTTCTGTAGCATGCTTCCAGAGGGCAGGAATAGCAGAAAAGCCCAGACTCCACACAGGTCACAGCAGGTTCTCAGCAGAGGAGAGCTGTTTGCTGCAGTAAATAGAGTCTTAGACTGTAGTAAACAACTGGTGAATAATTTGGGGAAAAGTGTATGTGATACATGCAGAGCACACCTGAGTTGGTGTCCATGTGAATGGGTACTGTGAGCTGAGATGGGTTGATTGATCAGACTTAGGAAAATAAGGAACCTTCTTGAAGCAGAATACACATACATCTGCTTTTTCATCACAGCAGTCTTCTGGAAATTCATTATTAAATGACCAATGTGGAGAATATATGAAAATAAATGATTCAAGGAAGAAAAGCTTTGCTGTCAATAGAAAACATGGAGATTATGTTCCTTTCTTTGTCCCTGAAAGAGTTAGAGGACCACTGAGCTCTTCTGTTTAATATATACTGTAGTTGTTGTTTTATATTTACTGTGGTAAATACAGGACAGCAGTTGGTCAGCACTACTGAACACTCATTTGTATTAATCTCACGATAAGCAGGAAACAGAATAGATTTACTTATTGTCTTTTGCTCAGACAAAGAATACCACGTAAGTATTGCTGTTGCCAATGGAAACACCATTCAGGTGCATAAACATGCAATAACATCCCTGTGCTATCTTTAGCACAGACAAATAATTCTGGTCACCATGGTTTGCTCGACAGTTGCTGGATTTCTGCTGATGTGTTTGGCATTTGGTTGTAATTACCTGTTCATCTGAATTAAAAGATTGATCACTGCAGCCAATGACTGATACAAAACAACATAAAAGGGATACACTAATACTGAAATTTTATGTAAGCGTTGTTCCAGAGGGAAATGAACATATGCAACAGGAAAATTGAGAAGACATCTGTCACGGTAGTCAAGCCTCTATCAAGCTTGATAATGATTATGAATCCATTACCATTGATATATTGCATAAAGCAGTGGGACTGGGAAGCTTTTCACATGACACCGAGTAATCAACATCCAACAGAAGTAGTCCCATCACACACACACCTGCTGCGTGCCTCACATCAGAATATGTCATTCGGAAATCTAAATGTTATTGCCATGGCAGAAGGAGACAGACAAATAATGAGATTCGCTTGTGAGCTGTTTGATTCCTCTGCTAATGAGGTTTTCTGGGAACTAAACAAGCATTTGGTAACTTGCATATATTCCTCGGAATGTGTTGACAATACATAATATAATCAATACATTTCAAATGCAGCTGAGTAATATTTCCAAACTGCTCCTTATGAGAAAAGTCCAACTGCTTTTAGTAGAAAACTCTATTTCTTTCCTATATATTTGTGTTTATATGTTTTTCTGGGCATTTATACTATTATAAAAAAAAAAAAAGAAAGAAAAAAAAAGACTTGCATAATGTGGGCATGAGTGTGTACCCTAAAAATGGTTGAAAAAAAATCTTCTTTAAAATTAATCAGAAAATGCTTTTATTTCAATCTTTTTTTCCCAGAGTTGAACTAAATTCAAGAGTGTGTAATGAGATTAGGAGCCTGTGTTTTAAAGACAAGAAAATACTAGAAAATTCCATCTAAGAAAAACAAGGCACAGCTCAGAATCTGCTAAAATCAGATAAAACACGCATCTTATGTGGTGGATTTATGTACACGAATTCAGTTCATATTTTTCAAACAGTTTCAAAATTTCCCAAAATATGCTTACCCAGCATGAGTTTACATACACATATTTGCATATGCACGTACACAGACAGGATGTTTCAGCATATACATACATATAAATTTATATAAACAGAGCATACACAAATGAATATCTTATATGATATATATTAAATGTTTCAGCAAGTAATTAGGTTTTTTTTCCCTTACTAAGTGGCTTGAATTATCATAAAAGTCACAAAATTATGTCATGTTTTAACATTTTTGTTAAAGGCATTTTTAACACTTGAATAAAAAGATTGTTACTTTTAAAATTTGATTTATTTACATCACTAAGAAAAGAAGGCATGTCTATATAAACTAAAATAAAAACAAAACTTCTAGCTTTTTAAATTATGAAAGATATATTAAGATGACTACATAAAATAGGCTTTTTCATGTATCTGATACACAGAAACATTCTGGCAAACACAGGCCATCAGAGGTGCAATCCTGTGTTGTGGGAAGAAAAAGTCTTAAGAATAATAAACCACTAGAATGGTGAGCTGGTGTTACAGATAAAGGAAAACATAGACAAATAAAGAAACAATAGCACAAATAGCAAACCAAAAGTGGTTTAAACATTTCTCTCAGACATAGCATCAGTCTGGTCTCTTAGTAAAAAAATACATAAATATCACTTTTGTGGCAAATCACCACAGTCTAGCCAGGATGAGTCAAAGGAAAATCCATATAATTGTCACTGTTCTACAAAAATAGACAGATGTTATGTGACACAGAAAAGGAATCCTAATTTGGGCAATACAAGGGAAATTAGGGTACCTTTTCTTTTCTCTTAATATCTTTTTTCATTTTTTCCTTAGCATAATCCAAGAAAAACTGTGTATTAGCATAGGATCTGTTCCACTAGGCATGCTCTGAAAATGGCTCCTGGACTGCATCCCTTGGGTGAAGGTACCCATGGGCACAGCAGAGCTCAGCTCAGGGCTGCTCAGCACTGCCATGGCTAGGAGGGCACCAGACCTCCAGAAAAATTATGTAGGAAAATTCAGAAGAGAAATTTTCCAGCGCAGGCCTTGTGTGAGATGAGTGACTCCAACCGGCAGCTGTTGGGAAAGATGAGCAGTTCTGGCATTGATAAGTGGGGCAAGAGCTTTTATTATTTTTCAGTTTGATTCCTTTTTGATACAGTAGGGTCATGTTGAGTTTTGGTTCTAGTTTAGACATCTCCTAAATCCAGCCTGACAGCGAGGCATACAATCAGCTAGGTGTTGTTAAGAAAGATCAGTAAATACAAACAAGAGCAGAAGCAGGAGGAGCAAAAACTGGGAAGAAAAGAGGATGATGAGAGAAAGTAAAGGAATGAAAAACTGAAGGCTTTTTTCTTCCTGAAAAAGATGTTTGACCAGGAAAATCTTCTGCTTATGATAATGAATTCATGAAAATAAAACACCCCTTTAAAAATGGTGTCATCTGCATGTGTAAAAAACTAAAATGCATTTCTGAAACATCTGTTATAGAAATCTGTAATTTTAGATCTTGGTTTGTAACTTGAGATCTAAATCTTTGAAAAAAAGATTCTTTTGCATCTCTGAGTTTACTTAGAAGAAACAACAGCAATTGGGAGGCTACACCACAGCACAAGAGAAGAATGAAAGCCCTGGAAATAAGACAATTCTGTGATGGCCTTTATCACTTAAACCAGAAACTTACAGAAACTTGCAGTAACGAGAATGTGCAGAAGATATTAGGAGAAAATCTGAGATGCACGACGAGACTGAGGTGGCAAGGAGCAGAACGCACTTGGGGTGGAAGTTATCCCAGCATGAAATCAGTGGACAGCGCTGCTGGATCTGCAGGAAGCCACTGCAAATCACCACAGGCAAGGCTGATCACCCCTCAAAGGAAGCAGAGTAAGCAGACAATTTTTTCACAGTGATGCAGGTTTCTGCAGCATGCTCTGCAGCAACACCCAGCTCCAGCTAAAAGATATTAAGAGACTTTTCTTTAGCAGTTGCCAGCCTTTATTTGTGGGACTTGCTCAAAAGAGATTGAGGGGCTGGAATACTGGTTGGAATAAGAATGGAAGCTTACAACATGCAGATCACAGAGGTCTTTTGGACAGGGTAGATCTATAGGTAGATGGGCTGGCGATAGGCTGGGACATCATCCTTCAAATCAGCTACTGTACGTAAAATTGCAAGTGCAATTAGCCCTTGCACCTACCAGCATGGGATGCAGAGAGCTCTCTCACTGTGCCTTGCTCACATACACATTATTGTTTCTCTAGTGTCCCAAGGAAGCCTTTCTACGTGTTCTGGTACAGATCCTTTGTGACCACCCCAAAATGTCACCTGGCCCCCTCTACCCCATCCGGGGTGCTGTCCCCAGGCTGGCACACAGCTCTGTGCAGCCAGGAGCAGTGTGACTGTGACTGTGCGCCCTGTGCCTGCCCTGCCAAGCCCCGCTGAGGGCAGGGCTGTGCCTTGGCAGTGCTCCCAATCCTGTGCTGCCTCTCCACAGCGCAGCACCGGCCCCAGACAATGCACAAGCTCTGTCAGAGCCAGCTTATGCCTCCCTAAAATCCCCTCCAGACTCTACACATCCTCACAGAAGCACATGTTTGTGAGCAAGCCTCGGTGGCAGGGGCGGGTGTTCCTGAGCCAAAATTTGAAAGCAGCTCTAAGTCTCTTAAATCCTATCTAGTCCTCGGGGGTTCTAGTATAAAGTGCTTTCAAGTCAGTTGTGCAAAATAAGCAGCAGTCAAAATCCTTGGCTGCACTTTTCCTTTTTGTTGTTGTTTTAGTGAGATTGAGGTGGATTGAGTTTTACAACTTGCTTCAGCCAGAAAATATCTCCTTAGTTCGATAATTTTTATTAGTAAGTATGCTTAGATGAAATGGAAATAAAATGCTGAATTTAGAACTCAAAAAATCCCTTAGCTCTGAAATTCAGTTCACTACAAATGTATATCCCTAAAGGACAGCATTTGCCTCACTAACAAATAAGTATTTTAATTTTTGTGTTGAATGAAATTTGCTGAAATAAAGGTCCAGTAAATCAGCTTTGAGTGCTCTCTGCAGTCCTTGAAAGAACTGCTATTAAATAAAAATTGATGGTTTTATATTTACACATTCATTCATGCAGTGTGAAATTTGCTTTTGTAAAATTGTCACAGGGCAGTCCATCTAAAAGATTATTCCTCCCTTTCTGTTTTCCTGCCAGCATCCCTGAAAACAATATACTGTTCATATCAATGTTTATGGAAACTTAATTTAATAAAAGATAAAAACACAGGTTCTTNATATCAATGTTTATGGAAACTTAATTTAATAAAAGATAAAAAGACAGGTTCTTTTCTCCAGGCTAATTTTTTTGGAGATTTTGCAGCCTTTTTTACTGTGGAGCACTGTGAACAGCTTGAGTCTTGAAGAAATGAATGTGTCTATGCAACAGTAAGGTTCTCATTAGGTTGAGTAACTGGGAGAGTATGTGGACCTTACAAATTTGTCTTTCCAGTCTACATCCATTTTGTTTCATCATTTTATTCATGGATGGAAATTTTTTTGACATTTACATTAATGATGTCAAACCAGAAACTTAGTCCAAATTCTTTGAAGTCAGTGAAATCTCTTCTATTTATTTCCACGGGATATCATTTCATCCCAGTGAGATATATGAAAGTATATTAAAAACTAAATGTGATTTTTCTTTGGAATAGATGGAAAAGATTGCACCTTTTTTTTGTGTATTCATTGAACTTTATAACAAAGGTAAGCCAAATTGGTATAACTTTGACCATTATCAATTCAATCTTGTATTTGCTGGCACACAGATTTGGCAGGAACATAACTGAGTTTATAGTGAGTTTTACCAGTGCTTCCAAGAAGACTAAGGATATAAAGACTACAGAGGAGCTTTTGGTCATGGTCTTTATAGGGATCTCCTTTCATCTGATGAAAGTACTATAAAACAGATTTAGACCTTTGTTTCTCTGTCTTCTCTTCAGCTCAGGCATACAATAATTATGAAGTGTTTTCCTTGAGAGGTTCAATTATTGACATGCATTATTTGCAATAATTGGTCTTTTTACTTAAAATAATATTGAATAAAAATTAAACAAAACAAAACAAAAAAAAAGCCCTACAGATATTTTTATGAAGTGTGGCCAAACGCTGATGCTTGCCTTCTCTTAAAGGGGAATGTACACACCTGCATTCAGTGAGTTTGATAATTATATTCATGACATAATTACCAATTGAACATGCTGTACCTCATTGCTGAATTCTTCTGTAACTTTTAATGATGACTCACTTATGAAAGAAGCGAGCTCTCAGAAGTACATAAATATCACATACAACTTGGCCCCTGAATCTTTGAGACGATTCAAAAGGTCAAGCTTTTACGCAGGCTGATTTCTTACAGAACAGTTAAGTAAAATATACAAGCAGAAGATATTAATTTTCAGTGCTTGTTTCATTGGGCTGTGCAATTGAGATGGATTTTTTTTTGAGAAAGAAAACTAGTATGTGGTCTGCTATTTGAAAACAGTGAAATAATCCATTGCAGAAGAGCACAACAAGTTTCACTTTAAAAGAAGAAAGGACTTTCCTATGTACTTTTGGCCTCCCTTATTAAGTTTACTAGAAAATTATAAACTTTAGAATTCTAAAGATTAACATAAAACAGTGCAACATGGATACTGATGCCCTCAGCCTGTTGCCAAAAAAATTCATTTCTACAGTACATTATTGATTTCATCCTTTTAAAAAACACGTTAAGATTCTTAGGTTGCATGCAAATTAGTGCTGACTATATTTATACAGTCAGTCAAAAATAAAGAAGAAAAGAGAAAAACTGTGACTATTCACATTATCAAGTTTTATTCAAAGGCAGACAGGTATGTTAGACAATATATGCTGATAAGTACATCAATTCAAGGCAAATCTAATGCAATCTATATATAATTTTGGTTTAAAAATCTGTGTTGGCTTGAGACACAGCATGAAGCACTCTTCATCTATCTCCTGCTCTAGCTGAAAAATTATTCTTGAAGGGCTACCAATGACTTTGGTGTCATTGTCCTGCATTCAGAGATTAGCACTTTGTTCAGCTGCAGAAATTCTGCTTTCTGAAAGCCTGCCCAGTGACTTACATACAGCTGGCCCACATTTTTCTCCTGCTTTTCTGTCCCATCACAACTGGGGACTCATCAAAAAGACAGGTGGGATTTTTTCCTATAAAAATATATGAATTTCATCACTCTTATTGCTCTGCGTATTTCCCTGCCCTTTTTAGCACTCAGGTGTCAGGGACATGGGTTTGATGAGTGAAGAGCTGCCCAGGGCTCTCGGGCACCCCAAAGTGCCTCTGCCAGCTGTGACCAGATCCCAGGCAGCAGCCATAGGGACAGGTGACTCAGTATTCTTGCTCTCTCATACTTGCAGGGTTAAACTTGTGTTTCACCAGTTTCCCTTTGGGTTTAGAAAATAAATTGTTTTGCTGGTTTGGGGCAACGTTGACCCTGTGAACTCTTCATCTAGCCCACTATTCTGCTTCTAATAATAACAATCATCCCTGATAAAATAGGACAGGATAAGCTCTCCTTGCAACTTGATGGTTCTACCTTGAGCCTCCCTGAACTCTTATGTTTCCACAGGCATGATAAAATACCTTGGGGGAATAGAACAGTAAACATAAACAGATGCCTAGGGAAGACTAAGAACAGAGCAAACTTACATGATATTTCTCTTTAACAGTTTTCCCATCTCCAGACACTTTCAGGTAAGATTTCCTGGGCCTACTATAATTTATATGCTTGATAACCCACAAAAATCTCTCTCTTCCTAGACTTTTGTCCCCTTAAACTGTGTTGAAATTTTTGCGCCCACAAAACCCTTTGGTGAAGAAGTTGACTGACCTGCTCTCTGTTGCCTGAAGAACCACACTTTGAACCTGGTTTCTTTTAGATCCATTTGACCATCAGTTTTTCTTGATTGGGACTCATCATGAAGCCAACTTCCCTCCATCCTCTCGGTGCCACACTTGCTATGGTTGACTCTCTCACTTCTCCTCTAAGCCAGCTGTGGAAGGTCCTCAGCTGTTCCCTGTGTGGAAGCAGCCCTAGATCTCCTTTTCAAGTACTCCTCTGTTTCTCCCTTGAACAGGGTCACATCCTTCTAGTGCTGCCCAGTAAGATACAGTCTTTTAGCTGTTCCTTTTTCTTTTAAACAAACTCCCTCCTCTTGACATGGTTGTCTTTGAAGCTGAGTGTGGCTGAAGTGGGTCTGTAGAGAAGCCCACTGGGACAGTGACCCCTGAACCTCCTGCCCACTGTTACACAGCAGCACTTCTAAAAACAGATTTCTGAGCATGAGCCAGGATGTATTGTGGCATCAAGCTAAGGATGCTGCTTCCTCTTGAGCACTCAATCAGCAGCCACAGAGAGAACCTAAATATTTCAACTCTGCTTCCTTCTCCCCTGTGACATTTACCCAGTTAGGATGGGGGTATTTGAGTAATCCAACAAAGTTGTTCTTTCTGCCCTTGCTGCCTCCTTGACCTGATCTGTCTGTGCACATTGCAGCCAGTGCTGCTGTGCTGCTTGGGCTGTCAATGGGATGGACCCAGCCCTGTGCTCTCCCTGCTGAGGCCCTGGGTTTTGATCTGTACAGGTCTCGTATTCCACAGAGATGAACCCGTACAGACTCCATCAAAGCAGCCAGGGCAGTAATTTGATTCGACTTTAAGCTCTCCTTAGCATATAGAATTAAGCTGCCCCTGGCACAGTTCCTTCTAACTTTCATAACACACTGTCCTGTTGATTGCACCCCTTCCTCAGGGTTTCTCCAACCAGTTTTTCACTTTTTCCTTTTCCAGATTCTACTGCCATTTGTGCAGAAGTGAATGTACTGCTGTTTCAGGTTCCTTCTTGGCATTTTATTTCAATAACAATCTATTTGTTTTCCATTTCCCATTTCATGAGTTTCTGAGCTGCCAATGGACTGAGTGGGACAGGACTAGGCTACAAGCCAACATATTTTGGCAATCAGTGAATTCTGGTGTGAAAATATACCCTGCCAAGACCTGGACTTAAGCATACACCACTGTACAGATAGCTGATGCAGGCTTCCTGCCACAAATCTTAGAGTTTGTGAAGCCTGCTAAACCTGGCAGTGAGCAAGGCACCCAATTCAATTTAAAATGACTGACTGCACAATCACAATTAAGATATGCAATTTAGCATAAAATAAGGCAAAGTAGCATAAAACAACTGATTGGAAATTGTAATGGGATCATAGGAATTAATTCTCCCTAAGAAAAAAATTATGCTTGATGAATAACTGAGCAAAAAATTTTAAAGTGAAAGAAGTAAAAAGCCTAGCAGAGAAACCTTGGGTGACAGGAAAACTTTAGTGGAATTTAAAAAGAAAGTATGAATAGTCCAATCGGTAGGATTTATTAGTGACCAGGGATTTTTTTTCTTCTTTATACAAACAGACCTGCACTGTCAACCGCTGACAATCCTCTATTAGAGGATTTCTTCATTTTCTGCCATAAATTCTATGTATGAGGTGCATATCATTCAAACAAAAGGACAGGGAAATAAGTATGTATTTTCCCTTCTTTTGCCATAAAAACAACCAGATTTTTTTTGTTAGGGATACCAGACCAGGGTCAAAAGATACTGGCAGGCAAATAGGCCAAGTGCTGCCCTTAACAAGTTTCAGAGGTTGAAAACACTTTGGCAAGGGATCCAAGTTAGACAGATTCAAATGTAAGGACATGCAAAGGTATCCGGTGCAATAGACTTCCTACAAAAAATTGGATCTTTTGAAAAATGTTGTTATGTTCAGGATTTAAGTATAGTACTGGTCAAAGTAAAAGCACCCATGGAAACTTGCAGGTGCAATTAACTGCATCAGAGAGAATATTTGCCTTTCTGCCTGACAATCAAGCTTTCCAATAGTGCAGCTCTGTGTATTATCTAAACAGGCTAATCAGGATCAACAGGTAAAATCCTGAAGCTCATAATCAGTTTGTAATGAATCAGATCTCAGCTGAACTCAGAGAGCCTTCTGCCAGAATATGCACTTGGGTATTTTCCTTACAGGGAAGATTTTACTGCTAGAGATGCAAATTTTTTTTGTGTTTTTTTGTTTGTTTGTTTGCTTGTTTTATTTTTTGGGCTTTTTTTTCTGTTTTCTTCTGTTTGTTTGTTTATTTTTAGATTTTTGTGGGTTTTTTTTTTTTTCCAGTTGTGGAAAAGGAGGTCTCAGTTCTGACTTCCAGTCCTCAAAGTGTCCTTTCCAATCCATTGTTCTGTGACTGGTTTCTATCCATTATTGTTCCAGGATGCTAAGAGTTGCAAAAGGGATTTCCATGAGCTGTAAGAGTTTGCTTACCCCTGTCTCACTGTGGTTAATATGACCTTTAGAGCTGATTTCAGCAGATCAAAATTAAGACAATGACAATTCCTTAAAAGGTTGAGATTTTTGAAAATCCAAATTTACAATAAGAGAGGATTCTGCCAGGCTTCCTAGATACTATAGGTCATTCTTTGGGAGAAAAAATAATCAAGTATTTTTTCATATATGCCTTAGATATAGATGATCTTGCCACAGTTCAGGTAGATGGAATAGAGAACTTCAATGTATTTTGATTTTCTTGAAAATCTTTTCTTTCTTGAAAATTTCTGCTTTTTGCCCCTTTCAGTCTCCAGCTTTGCCTTTTGGCAGGGCAACCATCACATTTCACATTTCTCAGTGTTATATTAGGGAGAAAAAGGGATAACTTCATGGGGTGATGGCAGATTATCGTAGGGTTTCCTCTTCTACATGTAAAGAGACTATGTTCCTGCACGCTACCTAACCAAAACAGCAGGACAAGGTAAAATAAGGCAGAAGATGTTACAGTAGTGAAGCACTTGCCATCTGTTGATTTTAAACTCTCTCTGGCTGCTTTTCAGCTAACTGGATAGGAAATACCACATTTTGCCCTCATTCTGATGAATTTTTGAGGGCTTTGTACACTAGCCCTTCATCTGTCTAAGATTAAAGCAATATATTCAATTTGCTTTTTTCACAGGAAGAAAGAAGCTACTGTTCCACAAAGCAGCCTGCCTTATCTGGAAAAGCCTGAATTTTGAATTTTCCCTAATCCTTAGTATATCAGATAGCGACAGGCAGTGGACAGCCAAACTGTCTGTGATCTACCCCGGGAACTGAAAACTTTAATTCTTTCCTGATGTTTTGACTGATACAAGAATCATTGCCTAATTTCTAATAGAATATGTGTGTTAGATTTTAGATGTTACATGAGGACCAGCACATGCATAATGAACCACTAGAATGGACAAGAACTTTAATCTGAACATTACTGCCATGTTTAAAATGAAATGTGACCATGAAAAAGAAAAAAACACAACAAAAAACTGAACCCAAAACCAAAAAGTCAAATAAACACCTTAAAGTATTTTCTAGGTAGGAAAACCCTGACCCAGATGTCACGAAGATGGAGACAGGTCAGGTGATTCACAGATTTGCTGCTTTTAACCTCAGCCTTAGATCTCGCCTCTAACCAGTAGTGTTTAATTCAGAGCAAATATGTTGTTATCTGAGGGAAAAGGCTTTTTGGTTTGAGCAGGTTCCAGTTATTAGTGTGGCAGCTGCAGAAAGCAGGCTGCTCTGCCTGACAAACAGGACCGTTAGATATTGCATCAATTGAAACAAATAACTTCTATTCCCAATCCCAGCTGAATGTGGGATTTAGGGAAATGTGGTGTCTCACACTTCCAATATTCCAGTGTGCCTTCCAACCATTATTAGCATGTCCTCTTCCCCTTCTTTTATACCAGTTGTACATAGAGGCCTTATCCTCAGGGCATTTCTGATCCAAATCCTTCATAAAGTCAAGCTGGTTTTGGGCAAATTTAAACACAGTAGCTCAGCAGGTTAGAAGGACCACCATAAAAGGTATTTTCTTGTCATTCAAATAAGGTCTTGATATCCCGGTAGATACTCTTTGACACCTTGCTCTCAGAAACTACGTGTTACGTTTTGTTGTAGATTGGTTTTGCGCAAACACTGTTATACAACTTCTACCAGGAAGTTACAGTCATTAAAGAGAGGAAAATATTTACATTTTGATAGTGCTGAAGATAAAGGGAGGAAGGCAAGAGTGTGGGTGTGCTGCACATACAGTGTCACTCCGTTCCATGCAGTTGCCGGGAAATATTCCACTGACTTCACTCAGGCCAGGATTTCATCTCAAGTTCATCTATGACAAGAAGGGAGGCTTAACTAAATAAATGTGAAACACTGGGGCTGTGTTTCTGTAAAAGCCTCCTGGGAATGGAGGAGGATTCAAAACAGATCTGAGAGTTTTGCAACCCCTCACCTCTGGAACTGCATTGACTAAGAGAGTATGAATTCTTAATCTTTCTTCATCTCTCTAAGAGCAGACAGTGTTTGTGCTGCTCCTTTTCTTCTTTGCAGTTATTGTTTCTGAGCTCTGACTTTCCATCCTCCCATCTGCCACAATCTTTATACAAATATAACTAGGGAAATGAGAGGGCAATATTTATTATATTTTCATACACTGCACTTACTGTATTTAACTGACTTTACAAATGCTAGGTAACTTATTTCGCAGGCTTCAGTTTGTATGGGAAATGAAATGTGCTCAGCCACTAGCTCTGAAATAGTGCTTAAAACCAAGTCTACTCACAGGGGCTAAAATTAAACAAACAGTCTCCTTTCTTTAGATTTAATAGTATTGAAACATTAACGATTCATTTGTTGTAAAAAGGGTAGGAACAATAAAATGAAATTAATAGAATATGGCCCTGAAATATGAATTCATTCACAATATGCATCATCAGGTCGCTCTGGAAATGTGATGCGAGTTAGATGAAAGAGTCACTAGATATATGACATGCAATTTAAATTAAAAATCTTCAAAAAGCAGAAATTAATTCAAGGAAAACAGACCCACAGAGCATCAGTGATTTGGAAGGCAATTTTAGTCACTGTTGACATTGAACAACATCACTCATACTGATTCCAATCTATGTTTACTATTGTTTCATTTCTTGCCAAAATTAAAAATCTATTATTCTGGCACCCCAGAACTTGGAAGCTGTTAATGTAATTGGAAGAGGAAAAATAAACAGAAGGAAATAAAAAAAACCCTCAGCTCTCTAAATATCTGGTTTATTCATTTTAATGACAAAATTACAAGTGTCTAAAAATTGAAGCATTTTGGGAGAGAATATGTCACCAACTATTGCTATACACTTTTCATAAAAGGTAACAGCTGCAGGATTCTTTTCCAACATGCTTCTATTATAATAACTTTTAAAAAATGAACCCAACGCTTACTCAACGTGTGAATTTTTGAAGAAGAAGCTTAGACAGGTTTTCATAAATGCTCATCATACATAATGTGAAGTATTAAGGATCATTTCCTGAACCCCTTTTGTGA
Source organism: Pardalotus punctatus (assembly GCA_013400915.1). NCBI lineage: Eukaryota > Metazoa > Chordata > Aves > Passeriformes > Pardalotidae > Pardalotus > Pardalotus punctatus. Next base: position 721,353 of record VZTX01022490.1, on the reverse strand, counting down.
ATCTTTAAGACAATTTTGAGAAATAGCCGCTTACTCTTCTTTCTACACTTCTCTTATTGCTGATGTGAGCAGACAATGATGCTTTAACAGCAGATGAAGAGCTGAGGGTTTTTTTAATAACTACACTGGTGATGTTTGTGTGTTTGGGGGATAGAAGAAGATGATGAAGCTTTTAAATCTTGCTTCATGTTCCAGCTTCAACTTGAGATTAGACAGCAGCAGAAGCAGACAAATCTTAAGTAACTGTTTGGGGCTGCAGGGCTCAGCACCAAGACAAAACATCCCATCCCCTCTTGATATAAAACACAAAATACAGGTAGGGGAATATGTAGCTTTAGAAAATACAATATCAATTGGGTGCTCAGGGTGGAAGGGAAGAAATACATAGCTACACTAAGAATATTGAAAGATTAAAATCACAACATCTGCAGATTTTTTTCGAGCAATTAGCAAAGGAAAGGTAATATAGACACAGGCTAAAGAATACACTTGTGAAATGTTTTTTCTCCTCAAATGACATTATCATTAAACAGAATATGCTGAGAGTATTTTAAACCATATAAGCAAAAGCAAAAAAAGATTTCATAAGGTGCTAGGCACCTTATTTCATGGCATTGATAAACCACATGAATATAGTTCCTAGAATGATGCATTTATAGCAGTAGAAGAAAACCACAATAATATTGGTTACTTTCAAGTTATTTTAGGAGCTAACACAGTTTACAGCAGTGGAGGGAACAGGGAGACACTTTCACAGACGAAAGGAAATGTCTGAGAACACAAACCATAAATTCAGATGCCAACACTTGTCCCGTTCATTACGTTCTTTTCACGGATGTACAAAAACATGTGCCAGTTGCCTGAGACCATGAGTACAGTAACATGAAACAAATCAGCTCCCAAGAAAACTAACTACATAAGGATTCCCTTCCTACCAACTCTTTTTCAAGTACTGTAGCAAATTAAAAAAATTGAGGCAAAGTTTCCACACTCAGATATGCAGTCTATTTCACTTTAGAACCACCTGAAGTAACTAATCATGGAAGAGAGCAATCAATCAATCAATCAATCAGAGAATGGCTTGGTTAGAAAGGTCCTTGAAGATCATGTAGCTCCAAACCCTCTGCCATGGGCAGGGCACCTTCAACCAGACCAGGATGCTCAAAACCCCATCCAACCTGGCCCTGAGCACTTCCAGGGATGGGCCATCCACCACTTCAAGGTTATTGAGCAGCTCCTTTTTTCTAGTGTGCACAGAAAGACAGAGGTCTTCCTTGTTATATACCTGTCTAAACCAGATTAAAGGCTTTGTAGGAGTAAAAAGACATACATGTCATCATCCAATCTGTTAAATAAAAGTGTTGGACTATTATAAATAAACAGAGTAAGTAGCCATAGTCCCTTCTCACAGCACCAATGTTTAATTGAATGCTATTTTGATGTTTAATTGTTTAGAATTGCAATACAAAAGGTATACTCCTATAAATGTAAAACAAATGCCTCTGTTCTTCAAGAGGACTTGCTCTTTTTTTCTCTGACATTAAAACATGAAATCATAGCCCATTTGAACCAATAAAGCTTCAGCTAACTATTTCAGCAGAGCCAGACATAGAGCCTTCCTTACGTCCTTTAATCAAAGGAAGGTGATCTGTTGGAAGAGATCAAAGTCCATATGAGCAGTAGTCACTGATGTTAAGTCTTCTGATTTGTTGTCACAATTGAAAGTCATTAAAATGCAATGGTTTTCAAATTCCTTTTACTGGCAATTGCTTTACTTCTCCATGTAGTAGAGCTTTATCCTCTGATTATGTGCATAAAGATTCATAATGAATATAAATCTAAATAAGGGACATGCAGCTGTACAAGGAGATTCAGTTGACGAGTAGTACCTATTTAAAGCTAAAGCATGGCATGACCATGGACACAGACTTGTGGAAAAATTTGAGCTGGGTTTTTTTTTTTGTGGTGAGTACTGATCTCTAACCAGCTCACCATCATCAAAAAGAAATCCAAAATAGAGTCTATTCTAATTGCTTTAATTTTATTCTCATCATATAACAAGTATAAATTATCCCATTGATCTGATACTCAGGAGAAATTCACTCTGTTATTTTGACACTAGAAAGCCAAATTCTGCTAATGTGAATTGAAGGTATATCAGGAATTCAGTAGTGCTGCTTGCTGCAGCTGTGGTTTTGATCCAGAGAGTTCACAGAAAATATACTGCTATCTACTTTTTTTATTAATCTGCTGAGTTGCTTTAGCATTCACCTAAAGCATAAAATACATCAGGGTAACCTTCTCAGAGGTTTACAGAAATGCAGCACAGAGTAATTCAACCTCAGCAAGTAAATTACCCAGGTTTTAAAAAGTGAATCGTTTGGATGATTTGAATATGAATTCTTACTGATATCTACTGACTCAACCTTTCCATTGACTCATTCAGTAAAATACCAGACGTTCCAATGGGCAAAGGCATATTGTAAAGAAAATCATAGCAAGTATCCATATAACCAGGAAAATCACACAACATTTCTCTGGATGTTAAATAAAGCTTAGAAGTACAAATGCCTGTCTTTGAGTGCTAACTATAACTTCCCAAAAGGAAAAGGCAAAGTGAATTTTCTTTTCCTACTTGTATGAAAGGAATAAGCAACAGGAAATAATATGGCTACCATAGCATGACATTTTGCAGCACAAAAGCAAGGAAATTTAAGTTCTTTGGAACAGTAAAAGGTACTTTCTTTTTGGTTTCCTAGGAAACAAAGTGGCCTAGGCTCCTCCTGTGCCAAGAAGCAACCGGGACATCAGGTCAAAGGCTTAATTAAATTTTATGTGAATTACTCAGCAGTAAAAACCAGTTAGCCTGCTCAGGAAAGATGATGCTTCTTATGACAATCAAAAAAGCACTTAGGTGGAAAAAGCTTCCACAATTAAAAGACAAACAAGCAAATATAGTAATAATAATAATAATAAAGCACTGAGAGACAAGTGTGCCTGCTTTATAATTTAAGGAGGTAAGCATAACCAATATTTCAAACCCTTAACTCTTTATTGCAACTGATCTTTGCTGCCTGTTTCTTATCATCAGTAGAAATGACTTGTGAACAAGAAGAGGCAGCTCCACACATTCATTTGATGTATGCCATGGTCATGAAGTTCAACAAAACAAGTCTTAGATGCATCATTAAAATTCATCTTCATGCTGTCAAGATGAAACAGTGTGTGTAACAGACTTCACAGTAAACTCTTTAAAATAAACAAAATACTATGTTGAAACATCTCAGGGGACCTAATTCTTGCAGAGTATATGGAAAGGAGCAAAGATAGCTGCTCAACAGACATCTCCCCTCATGGTTTGCAAGCTGGCTTCTGGATGCTCCTCTTTACCAAACATGTTTTGAGTACTAAAAGCTGCCCTTGAATGGCAGCTCCTCCATGCAGGCTGCCTTACCTGGAGCTCTGAAGCCATCAGCTTTATCGTTCTTTCCTTTGTGACATGTTCTGTACAGGCAGTGGAGCAGAACTCATGACCCCAAATCTGTTACTGTTTCACTCCTGAAATAGCGTTAAAGATAATTGTTCCATCCCAAATTTTCACACATAAATAAGGTTTTGGCATCACCTCCAAATTTTCTTTGTTATATAGTATCTCTGTGACAGTAAAGCTTAACAATTTGCATTAATAACACATCAGTGTTAAAACCACGTAACTATACATGAATGTGATGCAGATACACCAATTATTTGCAGATCAGATTCCTTTCCTTTCAAAGTTCCATTTAAGTGGTCACACTTTTAGGGGGACTTCTACGTACATAAAATATAAAACATTTGTGGAGCCCTATGGAAAAGGTTAATACTCTGTTTGCTTTTAAAGAAATAAGTAGAAAAATGTGGGGAAAACACACAAAATATTGGAATAAATGTCTTACTGACTGAACTTCTCAGTGAAGCCATAATATCTAATTTTGAAGGTATCATCTGTTGGCAAAGAAATAACTGTCATATCACCATTTCTGCAGCATGACTTCATTGGCAGACTGGAAAAGAACAGCCAGATGGTTTGCAGAAAAAGAGCCTTCTTTAATTAATGAATATTTTTAACAACTAACACCCCCAAAATACACAAATAACTTTTCTGATAAATAAATGTGTTGAAATATTATTAGTTCTATTTTTAAAAGCCTTCTTCCACAGATATGTTCTTCTATTTTAAGCAAAATTCATTATTTTGGAAAAAGAATTTAGATGAATTTCACATCTGAGGAGGGATTATTAGAACAGACCAAATGTAATACAAAATCTCTGCATTTCCAGTTCCTGACCTACATATGGCTATTATGTCAGTTGTTATTGGATTTATTTTCCCCAGACTTCTCTTCTGTTTGTAGCACCCTACTCACTAGGGATTAATATTTTATTACAGAATTCATGTGTACTTGAGGCTGAATATTGAATTGAATTCCAAGCTGAGAATTTTAGACTTGGCAATAACATGTAACAAGAAGATTCTCTGACAGGACAGACATTATTTTATGATTAGCTGTTTTAATATTTTCATTGCTAATAGAACCTGTCTTACACTTCTGTTTTTCAAACTCTAAACCCAGAATTTTCAGGAAACATTTGAAAATAATGAGGTGAACATTGTATGTATATATGTCTAAGGCACATTCTGCTTTTAAATATATGTGCAAAATGTATTCCTCCTAATTTCAGATTTTAAGAAATGATAATACAAAATGAAGGCCCACCACTGAAGGAGGAAAGAGTACAAACAAGATCCAGGGAAAGGTGAGTATTTAATGTCACTTTTCCCAGTGACACTTCATAATGAAGAATTTCTGTAAACCATTATAATAAGGTTTAGCTGTGACCATCAGTGCAAGCAAGATAATAAGAAAAATAGAGGGTATGGTAATTAAATCAGAATCTGATATCAAAGCATATGACCAACATCGTTAACTTTAATATAAACAAGTAAACTCAAAACCATTGGAGAGTTTGTAGAAGGGAAATCTGTGGTTGCCAGAGAGTCAAACTGAGAACCATATGCAGATTTAAATACAGATTTTTTATGGAATGTTCCATCTCATTCCAAATCTCAAAAAGCGCAGTTTTCCTCATACAGGCCAGACTTATGAAAGAAATAATGTTTAGGGTAGCAAGATTTTTCAGACTGGATATCCTAATGAAATTAACTTCAGAATGTTACCAGCATTTCAACAACCGGGTATTATGTTTAAGAGTTCACACAGATGAAATTCAAGGGCATTGGAAGAAAAAAATAGTAAATAAAATGAATATAAACATCTTATAAGACACAAGGCTGGCAGAAAATAAACTATTTTAAATATGATCTCCAGGGGTCAAAAAAAAAAAAAAGGAAATATATATTAAGGGTTTTTTTAATAAGATTGCAGAACATATATGGCTATTTAAACCAACCAGTATATTTCTTTTTCAGGAAAGTAGACACAAGATTTTTCCTGTTTCTGCTTTTAAACATGAGCATACCTTCATATATTCTGCATGATTATGACTGCGCTTCTCTTCTTTCCATTCACCTGCCAAAAAGATGAAGTTCATGTTGCCTGACTTTTTATGGAGCTAATGGTAACAATCTTCCTTTATTTTACTGGCTTTATTGAAGTCTGTGGTTCTACTAAAGAAATGCTTTGCAGTACCAATATCATGATATCCCAACTGTTCAGTCAATTCCAGTTTTGGTCACACTGTTGATTCAGCTTACATTGTTGAGATGAAGACATTTGCTTTTTTATTATATTTTTATGCATTTTATTTATTTTCCTTTCATATGGCTTAAAGAGGTTAATATTTACAGAATATCTGCAGGTGTAAGAGCAAAACTGCTCATGTTTGCAGCCACTGACAAGTTTGCTACAAAACACTATGCCAATTTTTTTACAGGTTACATCATAATTGTAAGAGCAGAGCTCTGATTGTTTGGTTACTTATCTTTTTAAAGGTTTGAGAATTGGATCTTCACTCTATGCTTCCATTAGTTAAATGGGTTTCTTTCTACAACAATATTGCTTTACTACTTGGGACGATATTAAAATAGTCCTGGAAATAGACACTATGATTTGCATTCAGTAAGTAAAGGCCCAGAAATTACGTGCAGCAATTGATTGAATTCAGAGGTTTCACCATAAAAGGAAATTCATACAAAAGTATCTCTCAGTTTCAAACCTCACTGATATTATCTCTGTAATAAATTATCATAACCTTTAACCTCTCACCTGTGTTCTGCACACAAATCCCTTTCTGCAGTAAATGCATTTTAAAGTCTGAAGCAGTTTAAAATGTAAGTTATTATAATATTTTCTGGGGTCCTAGTCAAGAAACAGTTCTGATGCAAGGGCAAATCTAAACATCAACTGGTAAGATTTTTTGGTTTTTTCCTTCTGGGATTTTTTTTCATGATTCAATAGCTTCTGGTCACATTGTTTGTCAGTTGTACACTGTATTGAATTGGGATTTCTGCAGTATTCCTATTTTTCACAGTGCAAAAATCAAGATATTGTATAGAAAGAAATTATTTAGCAACGCCTCTCTGCATGTACACCATCAATAATGGTTACGTTTCAGGAAAGCATAATGCATCATTCACATCAAGGAGTTTACCTGTACATGGTTCATATTTTCCTTCCTCTACCTGCAATGAAGAGAGGCTGCTTTGTGTCATATACAGCGTGAAAGCTGGAATGCCTCTGACAGAATTGCAGCAGTGTCTGCTAAGCCTGTGTGTGCCTGACTCATGTTGATGCAGAGGCTGATTTCCAAAAGGACATACACAAATATGAGCGTTGAAATGCAGGGCTGAAAGACCAAAACCTTGTGCTCTGTAGATGCAGGCTGAGTTCAAGCTCCCACACACTTTTTTCCAACATTTTCCAGTTACTTTACTAGCTTTCAACTTCCAGTTAAGTGACCAGAAGGGTTATATGAGTGTTGGTGGACTGCGACCTTTAAAACTAAAGCAGTTCTGATCAATATAGGAAAAAATATACTGATTTATCCTTAGTTTCCAGTTTGAACCCCAGGTTTATTGAAGAACCCTCATATTATTCTGGGTGCTCTGAGCTGCTAACATGGTCTGTTATTAATACCTTTTCCTAATTTCCCTCGGTCAGTAAATTACCATACAAAACTTACCCAACAAAAATATCTTTCTGCCTTGGAATTCTCCTGACTCCCAGTCCTTGTGTTATCTTTGGAAATACCTGTAGACGTGAGCAACTGATGGTTCTAGAAGATGCAATAGACCAATCTACATCCTTCAGTGTGGCTTTTATTTAATTTGTATCTTTTTTGTGGTATGCATCTGTCACATGCTCATGCTTGAGAATACCAAAGTAAAGAGTTCATGGATGTTTCCATAATTACAGACTTGCAATATGTTTTCTAGAGGCTACATTTCTGTGAATTGCAAAACCATTCTAAAAGGTACATCTTCTTAAACTGGATTTTGAGAATTCTTTAATCTCTAGTTCACAAAGAGACCTCACATAGCAAAGTATTTCTAGAACCCCAATTCAGAACTTTGTCTTAGCAAAAAGACAAGCACTTGATATATCTGTTTAGTTACTAGTAAAGTCATTGTACAACAGAAGCATCTATAAATTAGCTATATTAAAGTCTCTGGCAAGAATATCTTTATATGGGATAAACCCCTACCTTTGAACAGTTCCAATGGAAGTCCTGCTGATTGTAATGGAACATCTTGCGTGTACCTTAAAGATAATTGTTACAACTCTGAGGTTAATGTTTTATTTGGTATTCTTAAAGGAAGCTGATAAGTCTAGGTCTGTGACTGCATATATAGATGGAAAGTTGAAGTAAGGAAAGGCTAAAGGCAAATGTCCTCACAAATATGAACAAGAGGTGGAAGTTGGTACTCAACTGATTAGATCATATTCTAACTAGAGATTCATACTCTAAAAGCACCCAACATATCACAGTTAGCTGCCACTTCCAAAAATGAAAACACAGTTTTGAGAAGAAAATGTATATGCTGATAGTTAAAAATTTAACATGCAAATAACTCAATTGGCTTCAATGGGTTACTATAAATTATGCTCATTCCTAAGGTTTTTGTTCATTTATTTTAGAAGAACTGGGACGTGAATAAATGAAATCATCCTTTGGGTTGCTCTCAGTCATACAATGACTCACCTGCCGAGCTGGTAACAGAACTGTCTCTGCTGGATCTCTATTGCTTTCCCTGTGTTTCTGGCACCAGGCTCACTGCTAGCTCAGTATGATCTACAAACTTAACATCACCATCTGCTACCACTCAAGTGGTACAACTCTTTCCCAGCATTCCTGATGTTTGATGTGCCAAAAGCAGAGATTTTAGAATTTGTCAGTGCTTTGAAATTGGAAAGTGCTAAATGACATCCATTTTATGTCCATTCTGTTCTTAACACTTGCATAACCTGAGCTGAATTTTGGAGAGCTCTGATTCTACAGAAATTTAAAAAAGACAAAAAAAATCAGGATGTAAAGGTCACTCTGGAGATGTCTGTTTGTGGTGATTGTCATGAAACACACCCCTCATGTATTCATACTGACTCCAGCATAGAAGAAAGATAGAAAGGAAACAGATCTGACTTAAATCATAAGAAGCACTGAATCAGATCTTTGTCACTCTTGAATGGGAACAGTTGATGTAAACACAGGGGACTTTGGCAGGAAAGTTAGCATTGGTAAAAAACCTTAAATGTAAATGTTGTCCATAGAAAGATGGAATAAATTGCAGGTAAGCCTATCTGAAAAAACTTTACAATGACTACATTTCCACTTAAACCTGCCCATACGGCAAATCAGAAAGACTGCAAGAACAGAAGAGGGTTTTGAAGACAAAAGTACAATAATCGTAAACTGATTTTCTTTCTTCCATTCTATACTTACTCTTGTTCCACGTGTGGATGACAGTGAAGAGGACAGTGAGTGTCTGAAGGCTGTTGACCAAACTTTGAGAGGAAGGGAATACAGAAGCACATTTGCGTCCTCTAACAAGTGCACCACAGTCCCATTCATGCTCTTAACACATCCTTAAATAAATTTCCAGAGACTTTTTCTACAATCTCTTCAATCTGATGGTGAAATAAAGCAAAATGGAAAATCTTGCAGTGATACAGTAATTTTAAGTTACAAGGACAAGACCCTGAGAAATACAGTCTAATGACAAGGGTGAGGGACTAGAACAGATGACCTCCAGCAGTCCTTCCTTTGATTCTAGTCAGCAAATGCTGTATTTCTTTATCTTACTACTGAAGAAACATGCTCTGGGAAGGGACATTTGTTGCTTGAATGTTCATACATTGACAAGAAGAGTGGTAATTTACTCTGCTGGCCATGAATATGGGTGTCCATGTCCAGCAAGATAAAATGACTGCCAATACCAGTATTGTGCCAATTGCAGCACATGATAAAGAAGGGGATAAGAATGGATCAAGCAGTCAATGATACTTCCTATTCCTGGTATTCAAGGATCATAATATAAATTATAAAGATAAATAGTGGAAATAATAAATAAAACATTTTCCTTTTCATTTTCAGACTCCTCATTTTTCACACTCAAGAAAAAATGAAGTAAAGAAGCATTTCAATAAATTTGTCTTGGTTGCATTCCTCAAATTGGTTTGTTCAGTGTGTACTGCTGTAGACAGCATGCAGTGTCCTACAGTACACAAGAGATGACCTCCCATTTGCTTTGTCCTGTGTCCCAGTACACAAATAGCTGCCAAAACCAGGGCAAACTGTACCTGAGTGTGCCGAGGTTGAAGGAATTGTTTGTAGTACAGGGTGAGAGTGTCAAAAGAAGAAAAACCTTGCAAGCCTCTCAGAAAAGTAAAAATAATATTTCTTGTGGAATTTGAATGAGGGAAGTAGTGGCTATTGCAGTGCAGGAAGCTACTGAAAAATTGTTGGCTTGACAGCAAGCTGATTGGAGGGAAAAGTGCAGTCTCTCTCATGGCAGATTTTGGGCAGAGAGACAATTGACTGTTATTTCTTCTTTTTTATTCTGTCATTCCTGCCTAGTACATTTGTGTTTTCTATTTAAGAACAGTTAATCCATCCCAGCATGCTGAAAATACGTTTGGTGTTCTTGACAGACTCATGTTAATTAGAACATCCAGAAAATCCACCTCCTGACTGGTTTATCCAAGGTATCATATTCCCTGCCAAAATTATTGCTACCTGAGAAGAACCCATGTGATTTAGACACAAAGAAATGAACATCTGGACCTAGAAATAAAACCCTGCCCTATGCTTGGGTCTAGATCTATTGAAGTGGATATAAGACTTTCATTACAATTATTCCTTTAGAGCTGGAAAGCACCTGTAAGGCTTTGGATAAGCTCTAAAATGAAAACAACTACACTGTCTTCAAATACTTCCCCAAAGTGGAAGAATGTTGGCTGACATACGCTAGGGGATGAGGAGGATGAACTGTCCAGCCTGAAATACGTTTGCTTTGTGTTATATACCCTCTCAAGCTGAGGGAACAGATCCTCTCTGCAGGTACTTCTGGCTTCCTCCAGATGCTACAGAAATCCCAAAATAGTGGATTTCTTCCCATGGCTTCCCAGTGTCGAACCTTTCTTCTGAGAAATAACTTCGCAAGCGAAGTTTCAGAAAAAGAATTTGTAGGTAAAATTTTTCCCAGCTGAGCTTTCTAGACCCAACTGGTTTTTCTGCAGGATCTAACAAAATACATAAGAAATGTCAAAAGACATTTGGACAAACATTACAGGACCTCAGTAGATCTGTTAATATTCGTAATTCGATATTTCTGGCTAACATTCTTGGGTCTGGGAAGCCTTTCCACAACCACTTCAGTTCTTTTAGAGAGAGCCAAGGAGCCAGTCCCATGAAGTTTCAGAGCTGTTTCAATAGCATGCTAACCTGCTTTGAGAAAACACGCACAAAACATCATCATTTCTGCCCTGGCCTTTGCAGATGCATTCTTCTGCTCAGTGTGGCATTTCTTGTGGTAGCACAAATTCCTCAGCTTCCTATATCTTTACAATTTTCTAGTATTCAGCACAAAAAATCCCTAAACTGAAATCATATGTTTTAGTCACTACTTTAATGCAAAAGATTAAAATAATCACGAAATCAGTTTGAGCTCCAGGAAATCTGAGGCTGTTTTTGTCTCCCGACCATCAAAAATGCATCCTGAAGTCTGCCTTTTGGCTGCTGAGTCCTATGTTCTCTTCAAGGATCTTTGGAGGATAGACAGATGTCATATTCTGATATAATAAACAGAGCTGAAAAAACTGCTTGATAACTTTGTAAGATAAGCATTTATATTCATACAGCCATGCTGTGAGAGAAAGGCAGATGAATTAATAAAGACATCTTCAAAAATTGCCCTAGCTTTTAATATAAAGATCAAGTAGGAAGAAATTGCCAAATAGATCTCTTACTGAATCTTCTGGATGTGAAATTTTAACTCATTGTGGTAGATATCTCTGGTTCTTTTCGATTACAACTATTTTCTTCAATATTATATTTGCATAGGACTATGCAACTCAATGATTTACAGAAAAGGAGAATGGACAAAAAGCTGATGCTCAGTTCTGGGCCTTTAAGGCTTCAACTGACCACAGATGCAGCAGATAACACAGTGATTTACCTGTGTGAACCTTATCAGCCCTGTGAAGCTCATAATTATTCAAATTAGTAAAGTTTATGGAGTTCACAGAAAGAAAAAATTGCATGAGAGCCTTGGGTTTTTGTTTTCCTTGTATTCTACAGATAACCCAAATTTTGTCATGTCTAGATTTTTCAACATTGAAATTAAGTAGAAAATATAGTTTGGCAGCTCACTAATGGTTTGCAAGAAAAGGGGCTCTAGGTAGAAAAAAATCCAGTGTTAATAGTTCATGTTCAGCATGCTCAGCAAACCAATTTGGCTTTCAAGTCTGGCAGGACTGGCTTTATATTATGCTGATGGATTTTTTGCAGCTAGAACCAGTGCTGTTGAACATTTCATTTTCCTGTGTTTCATAAATATATTACGCTTTTCCATTTTCTATAGTGATAAATAATAGTATGATTGTTTACAATATTTTGAAAATATACATCTATTTCTTATTAAATTACCAGAGGATAGTTCATGTTTTGTTTTAACATAAAGTCCTTGGAGAAAATGCACATTGGAATGGTCATTTTATTATATGCATTATGCTTTCAATGCTTGGGATCTCAAAATAGCAAAATGATGTTAAACATGTCTGTGTTTCTATTGCAATGGAAAAACTGCAGGGATTGGAGTTCTGTTTGGAACTACTCTTTGTGCACCAGGATTTAATAACCAGTAGCTAAGAAATAAAGGACAGAGTGGTCTGCACAGAGAAACCAGCAGATTTTTTTTTGCAGCACTCATAATAACTCAGCTAGTTTTATTCAAGAAAGAGCAATTATTTCTGCAAAAGCATTCTTCTAGGAGTGCTGTGGCATTTTTCTTGCAGCAAGAGACCTTGGGGTAGACTTTCTTGGGGGACAGGGATGGGCAAGATTGCTGCTCCTGAAGAAAATCCATACAGCTCTGCTTTAAGTGCTGCTCCTGCTTGGGAGATGCCCTCCCATTTTTCTATTCCTGGGTTTTTCTCCAGTGACAAAGGTGAGTCCTGTGCTGTGAAGTCAGCAACGCCAGGGGGATCACAGAGAAAAAAGGACCTCTGATAAACAAGGAAACCTGTTGGACCAGTACCTCAGGGAAAATAAGAGATGCTATCATCAGTGGTTCCACAGAAAAAGAAAAAAGGATCTGAAACCCAGGTTTTGGCAAATAAATATAGACACAAATACTCTTAAAAGAGGTAAGTCTGTGTTCTCAGACACCTTGAATTAAAAAATTCCTTCTCTGCAGGGCTTTGAGGACATAAATACCTTCAAGTAATCACTTGTATACAGGTGGGGTGTTTTTTTCAGATTCTTGGAAAGGGTGCTTTGGCAAGATCTGACAAGCTGTCTGCAAAACCAAACACTGAAAACTAAACTTTCAAAGGAAAACATTTCAATGAAAGACATGCAAGTTTTGACACTCAGTCAAAAAGTTGGAGAGCAGCCAGCATTTTATACCTTACCTAAGTCAAAATCCAAAGACAAAGTCCCATTCAGGAATTTAACTGAGACTGCTCTGAGACCTCCTTCTAAGGCCATCAGACCCTGCATAAAATGTCATTTTCCTAATAGAACTGGAGTGCACTGCTCCTTAAAATGGCTCAAACATTTACTGTGGTAGAGGAAAATCTGAGTTTGGTTCCTCTGTCATCCTAAAAATTTTTCCTGCTCAGAGCATTAGAATATGGGGAAGAGAGATCATATCTGCTGAAATTATGAGTGTGAGAGAGAGCACAGCTCTGATCAGTGGTATTTTCTTCTGCTCTTTTTGGAGTGTACAAGATTTTGGAGCGGGTGGGGTGTAGAGAGGAGGTAAACACCAGCAGAGAAAATACCTTAGTACTGGGAAGGCCATCTAAAAAATCATAATTAATGAGGCATCTGCTACTAAAAATAAATCATCATCACTTTGTTACTATCCAATTCCCCATTAAATTAGTTTCCAGATATGGCATCAGCACCAATCTTTTCCTGTAAACATTGATGCTTTATTATTGTAAAATGTGATCAGTGGAAGAATGAAAACGGTCAATGGGTATTAGTAATCAGACTCAGTATCACACTTGTGAAGGTGTTCCTCTTGGTGCGTTGCCATTCCTGCTGGCATTTATAATAACCAAAATATAAACTAAACAGTAACCCCTACTTGTGCACTTTTGACAGGGTAGTGGACTCTTCACATAAGTAAATACTGGTTGACTTTTTTAAATGTGTATACAATGTTAGTGGAAAAACAATACTATGACAAAAACTGTCAATCCAAAAACTTCATCACAATCTAAAATTTCTATCTTAATTAAAATGTCTCCTGGGAGAGAGTAATTTTCCCTCAAAACACAACTCAGATTTGTTGGATGGTATTATCTTCCTAATAATAATTTAAGAAGATGCAGTCAATATCATTGTCTTACCAGTTAATCTATTTTGCTTGTTCCCTTGTGTCCTTATTGCAGGTTTCTTTCTTCATTTGCAGCTACATTTCACTGAACTATAACAAAGAGTTATATAAAAGGTAGTAATGCAGTTTTATTTGTTTCTGGTGTTTATGTAATCAATACACTAATGATTTCCTTTCTGAGAGGCAGGGTAGGCTCACTTACAAAAATGGTTCCTCCAAATTTAAACTAAGCAAAACATAGAACAGTATTTGGCCCATCATAGAGTCAGTGTGTACCTTTATATTTAAGAGTGTAATTTGAAACACGTGGCAGTTGCAACAACACTGAGAAAACACTGAGAAAACTTGATTATCTGCCCTGGGACTGTCATATCAGATGGATGGTTGAGGGAGTGCTCCTGTAGGACTCCCTGGCACTCCCTCTCTGAAATTACTGGTTTCAAAAGTCAGTCTTGGACAGCATGCAACTGTGTGCCCACATCCAGGTATAAGGAAAAAATGGGGCTGGTACAGGCCAGGAATCACTTTATGTTACAATTTAATTGAGACTAGTTTCCATTGCCTCATAAACCTGCAGCTTCAGCAGTGCCTGTGTTTTCTATCTCAGAGGAAATGAATTTGCATCGTACCTTACCAACAAAGGGTGATAACCCCACTGAGCTAATAGCTTTTGCAACTTCAGTGTAGTTGCTCGCAAACAGGGCTACTAAACCTTGCCATACCCTTCTGGTCTGATTCACAGTTGATTGTGACCTTTTAAGACCTTTTTTAATAGTCCTCAAGCCCATAGTCATCAGCCATCTGTACTTTAATCCCCAGGTACCGTTCAGCCCAGTGAACTTCCAGGGATGAAGTTGACTGCTTAATTTCTTCTCTATTTGTTTTACGTCTTGTTCAGCATCTAAAGCACATCACATCTTTAAGTTTATGAAAGCAAAAGAAATTTGCCTGCTGCAGTCCCACACTTCATTTCCCCTGCATTCTCATTTTCTGCAATTTCTCCACAGCATACAGGACACAAGTAGCACACCCATCCTTTTCCAGAATACTTTGCTTGATGCAGCATGGTGAAACCTTGAGTAACTTTGGTTCTGCACTTTCAAAACACGAGACAATGCTGGAAGCTTTGGTGTGGGCTAAATTCCTGTCACATGGACTGATGAGAAACAACCTCTTGGTTGGGGCTAAACATCTGTGGAGACTGAAATTTACACAGTAATTTCTGCAATTGTGTTCTCTTAGTGTGGCTGGGGCTTCCTCTTTGACATTCCTGGTTCATATTTGCTCAGGTTCAAAGACTAAATCTACATTAGTGAGAAAACTTATGCTGTAGTTTGCAAGAAGCATGTACTTCATTCCATGGATAAGACAACGTGAAACTATTGTATGCAATGTGTCAGCAAACTGCCTGGGAGAAGGATAGGATATTCTACAGGAAAAAGCCATTGTTACTCTGGAGCTTTAAGAGCCTTAAAACATGAGCGTTATTTAGCTCTTTGAAAATCTTACCAAAGGCATCCTTTACCAGAAGGAATTAAAATTTTAAGTTAAATAAAAGGAGTAAAATTTATTCTGAACAGACACAGAGCAACCAGAAGGCAGTCATGGTCCAGAGCATCAGAAGACCAAGAAAGAAATTTAAAAATAAAAGCAAGGTCCTCTTTCTTACAAAGACAACTTCCTCTCACTCTCAGTGACAGATTAGGACAAGGCGGCCTTAAACCAGATAGTGCCAATGCTGTATTTCAAAAGTATCTTCCAACCATAAGTGCTCGTGTTGAGAGGCACTCGAAGTGAGAAGCTCTGCTTTTCTTGGCTCAGGACACATTTAAGAATTTCTTGCCTGCATTGTACAAAATTCCTTCCCAAAAGAAGCTGTTCCCTTGGAACTAGTGATACGGAGTTCAACAGGAGACAGAAATTCTGGACCCTTGCCAATTTTCTTATTTGAACAATTGCTTTCGCCATAAATGAAGGCAAGAGTGAGTATATTATGATTTTTCATTAAAAATTTCTAAAGCTTGTATTCAGAAAAGTCAACATATTTCACTCTAGGTTGAGTCAGTGTTAAGATGAATTTATCTGAACAACTGAGGTGCCTTTAGGAAGCTGTGCTTCAAATGCTGAATATCTCTGTTCACTCAGGTTTCCTAGCTGGACAATGTTTTATGTATTCTAGGTTGGGCCATGGTTTTAGTGCAATGCACAGCCTCAGGGGAAACCTGTGCTGCCATGGGCCAGGTAGCCCTACACCTCAGCCTAGTCCATATGAAGCATCATTGGTGCTTCGTTGTCTTGGATTAACTGGTGAAAAGAAAATCCCTTGATTAGGTTTTCAGATGAGGTAGAAAAAATGTCTTCAGAACACATTAGAAATATGGAAAAAATACTATGTAGAGAGAGATATAGCAAAATGAGATTTGACTGATCTTCAGCAACTTCAGCTGGTGAAGAAAACTCCTACATGTGCAGAAGACACCTCACACACCTCTGCAGTGCCCATCCCTGTTTTACACAGACTGGGCCCTGGGGATGAGGATTTGCCCTCAAATCCCTACCTGTTTTAGCTGCTGGTTTGGACTCTATGAATGGAAGTTTGGTCTTGTGTAAAGCAACATTAGTGGTGCCTCAAGGTTGCAGGTTATTCAATGAGCCCGGTAGTCAGTGGGAAAATAAATGGGTTTCTGTAAACCGGGAAAAATAAAGCACTTACAGAATCTCTCTGTGAAATTTGGAAGATGACCCACTAAGTTTGATTTGCTTGTTTTGTGGTGCTCCCAGGGGCTTTGTTTTATTTAGAGTTTGGTCTTAAGTACTCTAATTGTGACTGTAGATGGGGGCCTTTTTAATTTGCATAACCTTCTCACGGGACTACAGCTGCTAATTTGGTGATTAATTATCCATATTACACACTGTTTATTTGACCATGCCTAGATTAATCTCTCTTTCCAAGCAAATCACAGTCAGATATGAATTTGCATATCTTGATTACATTTTAATGCCTTGGCTATCATTGTTTCTTCCCTGGGTACCTCATGAAATTAGAGCAGAGTGCTCAAGCAGGGAATGATGGAACGTGTGAAATGACATTGCGTATCACTGGACAGGCCATGCACATAACTCCATGTTAATGGAAGAAATGTTCCTTTTACTATCAGGAAGGTTATGACACCTAGACTGTAGGTCCTTTGCTAGTTTTGTGTCATTATTACTTAAGGTGACATAAAGAAAATAGTTCATATATGTTTACAAATTTAAAATATACTGATGTTCATATATTTTCATCTACACTCTAGCTTTGCCAAAATTTTTCCACCTTTATAGGAAAAATAAACATATGTAAAGCTTCTCCCTAATTTAACAGTGGAAGTCACAGGTATAGAATATATATTTTGAGAGCAAGGTTCAGAATACAACATGGAAAACAGTTGAACATGTTCCAGTAAAAAGCAGAAAACCAATTTGTTCCTGACATGATTTTCTGAGGCAAATTTTTGCAGGAATTGCACTCTAACCCAGCTGGAATCTGTGCAGACAACAGGAAAAATGATTAGTTTATTCACAAAAAACTTTCTAAGAATCACTCTAGTATCCTAACAGACAACTAGGAAATTCTCTTTATAAGGCAAGCTGCTTATCCTGAATAACTACAGGTTTAGATAGGCCTTGTATATTTGGAATTTTGTCTCTCTTATTTACTTTTAGAGCACATGCACTACAGAGGCACTACAGCTAGGTACAGTCTTAAAAACAGGACAATATTTATTGTATAAAGCATGAATTTTTATAGCTCCTATGATTAAAAAGAGTGTTCTCCTATACGCATTTGTCTATTTCATCCTAGCAATGATCTGTACGCAATATAAATTACTAACTGCAATACATCACTGTTGTAATACTAATTAGTTCCATCATTCTTTACCAGAAAATGAAGGCAAAAAATCACACTGAGATCTCCAAACTTGTGGTTACACACAGGCTCACATGGGAAGGGAGAGGAATGTAAAGTACTTTAACTTATAGGAATCATTAACACTAAATCTATTCTATCTCCTCTAAGTGCTCCTCCAAGACTAGTATTCAGGAAAAGAAAGCTAGCAACTAAAACTGTAACTGTTAAAACTTGATAACCCAAACATATTCCTATCTTTTGGAGGGGAGTTATTTGTGTGTTTAGAGCATTTTGTCACCATATGAAATTTAATGACTCCTATCCACAGAACATTTTAAGAAGTATGTCAAAATATTGGGAGCCTGACCCTAAAAACTCATCTCTGTTAAAATCAATTTGATTATTCATATGAGTGAAGTTTTTCACATGTGTTAGTATTTGCTGTAGGAGACCCTTGACCTTTGGCTTTACGGGAAGACAACACAGTTGTCATGATTTCACAACATAAATAGACACTATTAAAAGACCCAAAGTAACAACATAGGCTCACTGGGATTAAAAACAAAGTATCATAAATGTTTATGGGTATCACAGATAAAAGGGCAAATTCAAGTTCATGTGAGCTCTGCACATTTTTTGTTTGAAGGCCAAGTTCATGGGCTGCAGCTCTCCTCAAGAAATGCCTGCCAACACTTGTACGCATATTCCCGTATCAGTTTGATCCTCCTTTTAACAACAAAACTGTGTTTTGTTGCACAATGAAGATGAAAAACAAATTAAACCAGAATTAATACTCCCTAGGGAATGAAAACCAGATTTGGAAATTGCATACAAACTTTTAATCATTATATTTTAGGTTACAAGACTTTGAAAAGCCTAAGCAACATTTAAAAAAGAAGTGGGAGGGAGAATACATCATGAAGTCCCCAAACACAATAAACAAAGCTGCTGGCAAACTTGATGCCTTTTTTTTTCCAAAACAGTGTTCTTTTTGTTACTGTCCTCAGTGAGGCATGAAGGGTTTGGATGAAATTCTTGCCACATTGAAACCAATGTCAAAAACTATCAATTTTCAGCTAAAATGTCATCCTATGGAATAAATAAACAGAAAGAAGGGGGAAGAAAATGATGACTGAACAGGCCTATAGCACAGAAAGCACAGCCTGCTCTGGGATGCTCTCCTGGCCCCCAGGCTTGACCCTGCTGACCAGTGGGTGACCCCATGCTGCTGCTGGCATGGCCCAGAGCCTTGCACAACCATGGCAGCTGCTCCAGCCCTTCCCAGCATCTGTGCTCCAGCCAGCAGCAGCTTGTCTTGGCAAGGGTTCTTTGCCAGTTTAGGAGGAGCAAACAGGGAGGAGGACCCTAACAAAGAGCTTTACTGAACTAGGAAACACTTGGAAAATTATGCTGGAGAAGGCTCTGAATCTTTTCAGCTCCCTCAAGCCCCCACATGTGCTTGGGATTGTCCTGGCCATGGCATGCACAATGTGGGTGATGTGGTCATGTTCTATGCTGCTATCAAACCTATTCCTCCTGGCTGGGAAGGAACTCCCCTGAAGGATCTTACATTCTTTCCCTACCTGTAAAACGCTGAGAAGGAATTGCAATGATAGTGTTCATTATGAGCTCACACTGGTTTAAAAAAAAAGGGTCTGAGAGACACTCAGATAAAGTGCTTTCCTGTCTGACTTCAAGACAAGAGATGAGTTTTACTCCCCTTCCAGGAGTAACTCTCCAGATGATCTGGCATCTTGGATTCTGCCAAGTTATTCTGATGTGATAAACTAGGAGGGAGCTTAGTAAGAAGGCAATGAAGAAAAAAGTCCAGTATTAAAGGGAAAAGTTGAAGAGGAAAAAAAATCCCAATTAAAAACAAAGCAGTCTACCAAACAATTCAAACATTTGAGTGAGATACGCTGCATGGAGTCAGTGAATATTGCTCTTTCTGGTGTTATAAATTGGGTGTGTATTTATTACCTGGATGTGTTTCTTAGCACTATGTTTCTTCTGATAACATAAAAAGAAAATTATAGAAACTACTGTACATAGAAGAAATTAGGAATGTTTTTCTAAATGCCCTGGAACTTTTCATCAGCTCTCATGGACTAGGTTGGAAGTACTCCTACTGTATTTTTAAGACATGCAGTAAGTGTACCTGCCTCTAGTACAGGTACCAGGGGGCTAAATTTGGGTCTAACTACTGCTATTTACAAATCAGCATGATGATAAGCATTAAAAGTCAAAGGCACTTCAATGAAATTTTGTCCAAATTGTATTTTGTTGAAATTCTCTCTACTGCTGTTCTGATTATACTCACATATAACATATGAAATCTTGTATTTCTCTCAGCCCACTTTCAGAAAAGTTTTTATAGACATCTTTGAAGTCTTCAGATTTTATATTAATGTAAATGTTAATGTTTGTTGTATGAGAAAGACCACTTTTGGGTGGTAGCTTCTATCAACTGCAGCTGTCCACAACTTTTTTGTATTTTGTGGGTCCTTTCACTTTTCAAAGCAGTAGCTCTCTGTCTAATAAAGTACTCCTCTGAACTAGTACCTACCTTTATAACCTGGTAAACAGTTGTCTCTTAGCCCAGACAGGTTTCGGAAATTTTGCCATGGCAAGTGGCTCTGCTAAGGAATCGGAAATGTACGGAAACATGTGGATGCCATCCTGTGTTAGAGTTCAACTTGTTGCAATCAACCAATATGTGATAGGAATTAATCTTTTGAACAGTTACTCACAAACGGCAAATCACAGACTCCTCGAATGGGTCAGGCTGCGAGGGACCACAGTGGTCATCTGGTCCAACCTCCCTCAAGCAGGGTTGTCCTAGAGCACGTGGCACAAGATTGCACCCAGACAGTTCTGGAATATCTCCAGTGAGGAGACTCCGCACCCTCTCTGGGCAACCTGTTCCAGTGCTCAGTAACTGCACAGGAAAGTTCTTCCTCATGTTCAGCTGGAACTTCCAGTGCATCAGTTTCTGCCCATTGCCTCTTGTCATATTCCCAACAACAGGAAGATACTACATATTTTATTTACATTTGCATATTATTCACTGAAATAAAATATGCAGAGTTATTTTATACCAGCAAAACGGTTTCATTTTTTTTAATGTTTGGCATTTATGGCTTGCATTCCTTAAAGTCAAGTTAGTCATTACTGAGAACATGTTTACAGAATATTTTTATACAAAATTTACAAGAGAAAACAAAGCTGATTCGATGGTAAAAGCAAATAAATATAGATTTTAATGAATAGCAGCAACAAAGTTGTTTTTCTGTCTGCACTTGGGACAATGTTGCTATTAAAAACAAGAGCCTGGGAGATTTATGGAGAACAGCCCTTCAGGAAAATGTCAAGGGAGCCAAAACTGAGCATATGGGTTGTTCACCACAGTAGATTGAAAGAATGTCTGCCTAAGAGTTGGTAAGTGCCTGTAGGATTATTCAGCATCCTTCATTTCTGTCTTAATCAGGGTGAAATTAAATCTGCTAATCAGTATAAGATCCCACTGGATCCTGAGCTATCAGCTGAGTGGTGGACATGATCTGACCAGGCTTCCTAGGGAAGAAATTTTCCTTGGACTCTGCAACCGAACTCCTATTGACAAAACCAGGGTCAGAGTTGCACATGGTGCAGTCTCCTCTGCCTTCTTTTGCTCCTTCTTCTGAAGGAAGCAGCACTGTGACCTCATCGCTGATGATGGGAGCTGTGAGTGTGTACCAAGCCTTCCTTTCTGACCTCTTTCTAACTCTTCTTTCTGATTTACTAAGTCACTTCCCTGCAGAGAAGTGCTGTACACTGACATATAGAAGTATTTGCATTCTCACACTGCCCAGGACAGCCCTGATGAAATAGGTCTTGGAATCTACTGCAATGAAGATGAGGAGGCTTTTTAATCCCCTGGTTCCCCCTTCCACCACACCTGACAGTCTGGAGACAGCTTGGGAGCTGCAGCAAGCGTGTGATGAACGGCAGCTAATTGCTCTGGACCTTTTAAATCTGCACTTGCCCGCCCCCAGGTAAACTCCCTGTGTTATCCTCCCACAAACAGTCCTGCTTTGGAAATATTGAAGGTGGAGGAGCAGTGTGGGAATGTTTTTGAAAGCCTGCTGATAACCTGTGGGTCACAGCCGTGAAAACATGGTGCCTCCCACTGTTACAGGAATTTCCCTATTCATTTTGTCAAAAGTTTCATATATGTGTCAAAGCTAGTGATATATTTCCCTTGGACTGTTGCTCCACCAAATTAATGATAGTTTCTGCATAAGCATTCTGATCCTGATTCAGTGAGTAATTAGCCAGCTACCTCAAGGGCTTCTGAATCAAGATCTTTGTGCTGATGGAAGAGCATTGTAAATGCCTGAGTTAATTTTAACCTACTGTACACATCTTCATTTCTTTCATGCTTTCTCAAGCTTAAAAGAAATTCTTTTTTATCTTCTCGAGGCAGAGAAATATGTGTTCATATATAGTTATAGCCCAGCCTGATACAGCCTGGATGACCTTCATGTTTTTTAAATTGCATATAAGCAGTGAAACTGGCTCTGATGTAAGAGATCCCCTGTTGAAAGGCACCAAATACTGGCCTTGGGCACAGATGCTAGCAGTGCAAGGGAAATGGAATACTAGAATTTGGAACAAATAAACAACTTTCACCATAACAGAAGAGGTCAACAGAAGTCAGCAAGAGACAGAAATATATTTTGATTTAAATGTGGAAATCGAATTATTGTACGAACCATGCTAAAAGAGAAAAATAACCTTTCCTGATTGTTTTAGGTAAGTAAATAATCTTTCTGTCACATTCCCTGAAGCATACAAATACTGAATAATATAGTTGGTGTGTTGTCCTTACAAGTTTCTCTAGGGCAATGCTGTACTTCCAAATAGGGAGAGTCTGACCCCTTTAATGGAAGAGATCTCTGCACTGGCACAGAGAGATCCACTTACTTGGCAAGCCACGCATGGTTTTCATTAAACCTGCCTCACAACCCAAATTCCCCAAAGCTAGAGGGGTTTAAATGCTTAGTGCATCAGAGTCATGTTTTGGTCAGAGGATTCAGAGCTGCCTTTGGTGCTTCCTTAAGCTTCCTCAGCAATGTGTGCCAGGCAGGACAGGGTGGGTTATGCTGTTCAATTTATTTTATTTATTGCAGTGAATGCCAGAAGCCAGTCTGGTCAAAACCAGAACTGGTTTTTTTTTGTATTGTTTTTGTTTGTGACTTTTTAAAAAGTATAATTTGGAATTAATTGCTAACTTTCATGTTTTATTTTTTTAACCCTTTCCACTCCCTATTTGACATTTCAAAATTCTAATTTAATTGGAACCTGAAAAAATATGAAGAAAACTCTCTTTTAAATGGGCTTTGGAAGCATTTGTTTCCATGGAACAGTAAATAGGAACCACCTTTCTACCTATCCTAATAATTAACATTCCTTGTTGGGTGAATCAATGTGAGTAAAATGGCTTTGTTAGTGTCAAGGCAGCCCCCTCCAATCCCATAAGTAATGTTCCATGGGGTATTTACCTGTTTGTCCTTGAATATTAGGCTGTCATGCTAGCTGACAGATTCAGGTGTCAGGAATCTGGATTGTTTAGATAATATTAAATCCAAAAACTTGGGGACAAATCCAAAACATACCAATTAACAAAATAATATATTAAAATAAAAAAATCAATTTATAACAGTCACAGATGAAGTCTGATAAATAAAAGGGATTATGCTATTTCCCTGCAAAGTACCTGGAGTCTAACTTTATTTTAAACTACAGATATGTCTCATAGTATCCTTCTACGTCATATAAATTGGATTTTCTGATCCTTTTTGCACATGGTCATGGAAGGTGTGTAGGGAGGAGAGTAACAGGTGGAAGGGCGCTACTGTGAGAAAACCTTCTTTAGACAACCTTAGTATTCAATTTAGAAGCTCCCAGAATAAAAAAGGTGGAGTCAGTATTTAATTACTGTGACTAAAATTATGTATTTCACCAGCTGTAAACAAAATTAATCACATTTCTTATGATGAAATATGATGCAAATACCTACTTTTGATTTCTAGAATATCAGAAAATTAGAGTCCTATTACATTATGATTAATTGATTCAGAATGGTTCTTGTTGAGTAATTTTATGCTTAATGAGAGTCCATTCATTCAATTTGTTATCCATTCTCTTTTCATAGAAACCATAATGGTCTCAGGTGAAAATTCAAACTGTGTTTCATAAAATATAGATATTTTAAAAAGTAAGTTATATTTCTAAGATTTATGATCACCCTTTAGAACATTGCAGTTTCAAAGAATTGAGATTGATTTATTTGTTTCAAAACCAGAAAAAAGCTGTTCCAATGAATTTATACTTTTGCCTACCTGCAAGAACGAGAAAAATAATCAGAACAGTCCAATAAGAACTGCTATAAGACATGGTATACAGGTAATATCTCTTTAATTCTGTATGCTAGCCAGAAATATGTCTCACAGATACACAGTACCCATCCTGTGCCCTGTTTCTGGCAGTTATCAGGAAAATACCATTAGCTAGTGATTAATTAAGGGAAGTACACCTGAATGTGTTAGGACCAGTGGGCATTGGCGGGAATTGTGTTTACTTCTGGTGTATTTCATCTTGTCAAACTGCATTAGGACACAAGTTGTCATCGTAGCTTATCCTTCGTGACAGTTGACAGGATCACACCATGGCACAATGAGCATTGAACGCTGACACACAATATTCCAAATATGACAGCAAAGATGGACTTTGGGAAAATTAAAGCAAACGTGTTTCTTGAAAAATATACATGGAAACATGCTGTGATCAGTAATCTGCATTGAAAGGAACCACATGATCCTCCTCACATTACATGAGCATGTGAATGCCACCAGGAGCAGGATTGCACCCGAGTGTCCTGTTACAGTCACTGAGTGGGGGAGACAGAGGAACTGCCAGCATGACGCCAGCTGCACTGAAGGAACAGACCATAGGTCTGTGGAGGCCCATCTCTGCAGCAAATAAAGGATATATAGCATACTTCAAACATGCTGAGTGAATACTTGCTTTCCACAGAGCTGAGAGCAGATAGAAATGGCAGGACTCCATGAGTTCCTTGGAGCTGTACTTAACCCATGACTTTTGAGGTACACATACATAGAGTTACTCTGGAAGTCAGGCAGCTCAGCCCAATAACACCCAGGCTACTCAAAGGGATACTGCCCTGCTCTTGCAAACTCACAACTGTATTTTGCCTCTCATGGCTAGTCAGGGAACAGGAAGAATTTGTAATTCTTGCCAATTTTGGCAAGGGATGCAAATACTCCTGAATCTAAGCTGCTCAGTTATTGCTGTAATTCCCTTTGCCTTGTAGATCATTTGATCTTGCTAATATAGGAGAACTGATGCAATGTGCAAGATCTACTTTACCTTGGTACTAAGGCGTGCAGTGATCTAACTGGTCTGTGGCTGTTCCTGGTCCACCCCAGCTGTCTCTGCAAAGTGCTTTCTTAGGCATCCATCTGCACTTCCTCTTGTCAAATTCCATTCCACACAAGTAAAATTGCTTGATGTGCACAATTTTTCATTGTGATACATGTGATCACTATTGTGTACAGCTGATGAAATGTAGTTTTATTCACAGTAATTAAATATGAACTCAATCCTTTTCTGGGAGCCATTAAGATGAATCCTAAAGCTGTTTAAAAGAGGTCATCTCACAGCAGAGCCTGCTTCATCATCTAACAGAATTTATCACAGTACAGGCTGAACTTTTCAGAAGTGGATTTAAACTTCATGCTTTCACCGCACCATCCCCCCATGCAGAAGCAGTACTCATCTCAGACCTGCTGAGCTGCAGCCTCTTGCTACAAGAAGGAAGGACTTGCTTACCCCATCATTCCCCTTTCTCCAACCACAGTTTGAAGAGATGCAAGCCCATACCTTAAGCTTTGACTTTCTGGGGACAGCAGAAGCAATATGATCCCTTTTTCCTCTCCTGTCAGACAACACACTCTGCTACACTGTGCCTACAATGTGCTCACCCTAGCTGAGAAATCCTCCTCCAGGAGATCAATTTTTGCAAATGGAATCATCCTGTGGCAGATGGAAACGATATGTTCAAAACAGCATCCCACACCCATTGGTAAATGATCCTCTTACATGTGAGAATTCATTATCTCTGTAGGGGCAATACAGAATTGAGTCATGACATAATCCAAGGTTATCTTTAAGGATGAGATGAAACTGCCAGGCATAATGCATTGATTGATGGAGTTAGAGTGTCGACAAATGAATATACGATCTTCTCAAATTAAAAGAAAATTCAATTCACAGGCTGAAACAGCATTTAGATAGCATTAAAAATGAGACAGAAACCAAAAAATCACTAAATTCGGAAGTGAGAAGTGTGTCCTATCTGTGACCTTTCTGGATTTTTAAAGTTTATTCTATAGATGTAATTATTCACCTACAGTTACCATATGTGTTCTAATTTTTTCATTTGTGACACAGTATTTTAAAAACTGTCTTTTTTAGCATACACTCTACAAAAACATTCCTTCCCATAAATACAACACATTGCATTTAACAGTCCTGAATCATACAACATGCACCCGTGGATGTTTTTTATATGCATTAGTTATATTTTGGTATGAACTCATTACACAAAACAATAAAAAATAAGGAAGGCCTTTTGCAGAAGATAACTCTGCATAATATTTTGATAACCAAGTATACTTATTTTGTTAGTCCTTTTGTATATACCTAGATCACACAAACACCCTACCAGTCTGCTCACAGGGCTTTGGTTTCAGAGAACCCATTAACACAGAATCACAGAAAGACCTGGGTCAGAGGCGAGCCTAAAAATCAAATAGTTTGTTTACTCCACTGTATAAATTATCACACTCAAATTGCAACTGGAGTACAAGAAACTTGAGGCTGACCTTACTCTTCTTGATAGAGTTAGGGTCTGCTTAGAGGACATTCAAATTCATTCTCTTAAGGATTTAGATACACTCTTGAAAAAGATTCCAAAACAATATTGACCTATACAGTACTTTATTCTAAGGGATTTATTCTGACTCTGCCTTTTGTGCTGCTTCATATGAAAAATGTGTTAATGCACTGAAATTGCTGCATAACTGCAGAAAAAATGCACTTAAACCTAAAGGTGACATTGAGAAGCAAAACAAAAAGAAAAGGGGATTTCAAGTGACAGGCAAAGCTAGAATAGCAAATATCTTGTTCAGAACCTGGTGCTTTATGTATGGCCATTAGTTTCAGAAGTGATGATTCAGTGGGAATACTTTAATTAAGACTGGAACCCCATGGCACCAAGTGCCACAGAGCACGGACATGAAACACAGCTCCCAACTTAAACAACATCCCAGCTAAAAAGTAAAAGTAGAGTGGAAGGAAGAAAGGAAGCAAAACCAACGCGGGACTAAGTACATTCCATGCTAATTCCATTTCTTATGGCTACTGTCCTAGGATTTGACAAATCCATGTATGTCAGTTGTCTCTTTGATTTTGTTTGGTTTTGCCTTGGAAGCTGAAGTTGGCAAATTTCAAGACACATAGCTTACATCTGATAATAACACTCTGCTAGATTTTTTTAAAAATGTCTTTACTTAATTTTTTCTAGAAGTTGAGCACCCATCTCCCAACATTTCCAGATGAGATAGTTTTCACAGACCTTTTGGATGGATCATGTTGATGTTGGCAGTGCTGCTAAAGCATTTACCTGATTTGAAAGAAGGTAGAAAACAGCATATACAGAAATGATAATTGGAACACGCCCTGGTGAAAGTACCTACAGCCAACTTCATCAAACTGGAAACACAGCACTGCAACACTACCACAGCACTTAGTGTTGACCTTCCTAGGTTATATTTGGACCCTGCAGTGGGGTTTACATACAGTAACCACAGATATTGAAAAACTAGAGTGTTCAATAAGCCGGGATGAAAAATGAATTGTGGAAAAGGGACATTGAGAGGTATATTTCATCTCATGCAGAATTAGAAACCCCAAATTGGTCAGATGAATTTCCATTTTACATCAAACTCTATCTGCATCTCAAAATCAGTTATTTCTTTTGGAAAACTAGTCCAGACTACCACTCCTGTGAACATTAACCCAAGCTTACTACCCACTGGGTGACAAGAGGGCCTGAGTCTCCCTTGTGAATGCACTGCAAGGGGATTTAAACCATGCAAGTGCTAATTTAATAATGATCCTATAAATAGATTGTGCATTACTCACTTGAAGCAATTCAGTACAGTACAAATCTAGGTCAGAAGTCTCTTAAATGAACTGTACCATTCTTGAAACAGAAACCTTCATTTTTCAGCTAATGAACAGTATGTTAGAGGGTTTTTTAAATAATTGGCAAAATACTCACAATTGTCCCTTTTTAGATACATAATACACACCTTGTGATTGCTGTGAACTAGAAGACCCCTTTTAAGGAGTGAGGGGAAAAAGCAGCAGCACATTTGTTCCAACCTTCTTTTCCAGTTGCATGCTAATAAAGTATGTGTCACTGCTTTCACATATTCACCACAGAGAATAAAGGCAATTAAAAGCTTCTTACGCCAGAGATATTTGTAGCTATAAAGAGGATATTGTGACCAATATGTGGTAATGAGATCTGTGCTACTAACGTGGAGGATTTTAACAAAGCAAAAGGCTTAAAAAATCCATGTATGACTTGGGCAAAATGACAAAGAGCCAGAATGAGTCAGGGTGTTTTGGCTTTTAGGATTTTGCAGGACAGGACGGGAGTGCTGTCATGGGCAGGGGGCTCTGCAGCTGCAGATGAGTGGATGGCACCAGTGGGAAAGGGACAGGCACCCTTCCGCCCTGCTATCACAGTGTTGGTCACCGTGACACATTTTACTGTTCTGGCATCTGTGGACAACAGAGAATCACACACAGGTTCCCAGTATTCAACCACGTTATTAATGTTACAGCCCTGGGAGAAGGTATCAGAGGCAGGTGTTTCCCTCTCAAGCATAATGCTCTAACTGTACTCTTTGTTGGTTTGCCAGATCACTGATTGGAGCACTCATATGGAATGCTTGGAAAGGAGCTTAAATCTCCTGGGCAGACAAAAGAGTTTAGGCTTCAGGCCATCCATTTGCTGAAAAGGTAATTTAACAGTACGCCCCCTAGACAGAGTGATCATCACCACAGTCTTTGGCTCTGTCTTAAAAGCAAAGGGAATCACAAATTCATTTTTGGCAAGGAATCTAGCCCACAAATCTTCAGTTCACACCAATATCATCCATGGGATGGAGGAGCTGGGCATGGACTTGCCAGGTCCACACATCCACACACTGGATTGATCAGACAGATCTAGCCACATTATGGTTGCTTATAGTTGCAGCTGATCCAGCTGCATGCACCTGGAAAAAAAAATCTCAGCACTTCAGGCTAACACAAAAGGAAACCCTTTCAAGACTGCAGTTCTGGACTGGTGCACATTTTAGATTTGGCTCAAAGTCAACAAGTAACATGTCAACTGATTTGTATCCCATTATAGCCAGCTCCCAGCAACAAAATTCTCACTAGCTTTAACTAGAAAAGGTTACAGCTCTCAGTATTGTTGCTTATTTCAGTGCAGTAATACCATGGACAACCTTGCCTTGTAATCTCATACAGAGGAAAAACATTTATGCTGAGGCACCAATAGCAGAAGGGCCTGCTGGACAGGCCAATATTTTCCAAACAAGGCTTGCTTAAAGCATAAATAAATGACAAATAAAATCAACGGATCCCTTTGTTGTGTAAAACTGGAATGGAAAAGAAAGCAGCCCAATTGATCACTGTTATGTTTGGTCTCTCTGGAGTCATTATGCCTGAGGAAAAAAAGAAAAACCCTATCAAAGCCAGAGTTGCATAATGCCCTTCGGGCGATGTTGCTTACAAAGAAAGATATGAATCACTGCTGTTTTTCTACCTGTGAGTTGGACCATTAGCTTTAAAACCTTGTAGAACAAATAAATGCCACTTTTGTTTCCGAAAACAACCTAATCTAATATGGAGCTAACATTTATTTTATTGCATGATAAAAGAAGCCAAGAAGGATAAATAAAAAGGAAAGAGGGAGAACATGAATTTGAAGAAACCAGCAGGAAGAAATAGTTGATATTCCTGAAGGACTGCTTTGGCACATAAAGGATAAAGGTGGGAATGAGTATTTTTCTTTTGTTTATTGGCAAAATCCCATGAAAAAGCAAGTACTCAAAATAGTACTGTCCTATCTTTAGAGACATATTTCATTTTGCCTTCTATGGAAAAGCTGAGCAGAAGGGGAGGATCCTGGCTGCTGTCATTGAAGCTGTTTCAGTCAGAGTGAATAAAAAGCACAGCTGCCAGAAAAGATACATTGCTGGCTGAAGTGTGAAGTCCAAATATTCATTTTCTCATTAAAATGGGCCTTTATTGAGAGTGGATGCAAATAGGCTGGGAGATTAATTTCTCCCTGCATCGAGAAAATAACAATAGAAAACATCATTCTGGTATCAGTCAATATAAAGGAAGCAAAGATTCAATCTCACCACCACAGTGAGCGCAGTGCTGCTGGTCCAAAGTTCACTGGTACTACACTAGGGCCAGTTTTAGAAAATTCTTGTAGAATCACCAGCAGAAATGCCATAATTTCAGAGGATTCCTCAGAGAAATAGATAAATCACAATATTTTAAATATATTTACCATTCAGGTTTGTAGAATTTAAAGCAAAAATACAGATTGTACTCAAGACATGATGTCTAGAAAAGCCTTTACAACCACAGAAATATGTGATTGATGCAAAATACAAAACCAATAAAAACCCTACTGTTGCTTAAATGGTCAAATTTGGCCAAGCTAGTTTAAGGTTAATCTCTGCTTTTAGTCTACAAGAAACCCAGCAGGGGTGAGCTTTACAGGGTTGTGAAATGAATTGCAAGGCTGAACTATTGGCCTTGCCCACAGGGACCTGAAGTCAAGGACTGCTCTTCTCATTGGGCACACGCAGTACGGGACAGAGGTGTTTCTGAGTTATCTCACATTTAACAACCAGCTGCTGGCTCAGAATACAGAATTAGATGCCTGCAATCATTAAAAAAGGAGAATTAGGTGACTCAGAACAGCAATCCAATCAAACCCACATACTGCACTGCCTGGGGCTAGGAAGTCGGAATAACTCTTCAGGCACAGACCTGGGAAGTGTTTCTGAAAATTTCTTTTCCTTCAGTCTGTCCAGCCTTCATGAAACAGGGAAAAATTAATCTCTGCTGTTCAGGGACAGCAGCACAACTTCTCCAGGTGGACACCCAGGGTCTTCCTTCAGAGAATTGAATGTTTCCACTGGGACTTCCCTCTGGCAGTAGCTTGCTTCCCCCCACAGCTGGGACATGGGCTACAACCAACCCGTATGAGGACAGCACAATCACAGGACATGCACCCCAAACACTGGAGAAGTGCAATTCAAGAGCCAAACCCCTTTCTTGTACTCAAAACACACTCATGTTCTTCCTCAATAAAGATAAGGACAATAACAATATTACCCTGTCAGTTTGAAGCAAAGTAGTAAAGTATGATTGTCCTTCATCAACTCCCCCTCCTCCACTCCCGGGCTAGATTACATTTCTCCCTGTCCTAGCCACCTAGTCACCCTTGCCCCCAGCTTTTCTCTTGCCCTGTATTTTCATCCTTTCCTGCCTAATATTGAACCACAGAGCCTGTTACAGCATCTGTCTTCTCTGACAGATTTGCAATTTTGTCCCCCCAGAACAGCACAGTCACAACTCAGCCTTGGAGGACCTCACCTGGGGCCAGAATTTCACTGCTGGAGCTATCCTATGTACAAAAACCAGGGAGGTGATCCAAGCACCAGAGCACTTTAGTTTAACTATGTCAAAACATGTCCAAAAGGTAAAAATGGAGAAAACATTGTCATTACAAGCAACACCCCCTGCCTGTCCTTTGTGGATTAATTACCAATATGGAAGCTAATTCAGGAAGGCTCCAGTAGCTCCTATTCGAGGTCTTGTACAATAAAGGTAAAGTTTAGGCCACCCCAAAGCGCTCTCAGGGTGTGTTGAACCCCACAGATGTCCCTGTTGAGGTTGGCTGGCCTCATTTCAAAGAGCTGCTGCTGCCCTCCCCCAGCCCAGCCCCAAGTGATGGCAGCTGCTGGGCCCAGTCCAACACTTACCAAGCAAAAGTCATCTTCTGGCTCTGCTGTGCAAAAGTTTTTTCTAAATATTATTTCCACTGCTTATTTAATTCTACTAAAAGGGCAGAACATTCTCTTGAGAATAATGCTTTGGCTCAGTCAGTCCTTAAGTAATGTGTCTTGAGTATTGCTGGTCTATTTTAAGTGAGATTTATTATCTAGATCTTCATTTATTAAATCTGTAGGTTTTGCTTTATTTGTTGTTTGTTTTTTTTTTTATGGAAAGTGAATAAATGCTCCTGTAATTCATAGACTTTAAAATAATTTATACGACATTATTACTTATTTTGAAGCCTACTTCACCGTACATAAAAAAAGCCTCTTCGTGCTTTTTGAAAGTTACAGCAAGGAAATCAAAGTCTTGTAGGAAGAATCATCTGCAGTGAAGACAGATTTAAAAGCTCTGTGTTGTGAAGACAGGTTTTTATTTACTTCAGTTTGATTTAAAGATTTTAATGGTCTGTTCCCTTCATCTTGTATTTGTCCTAAGTTGTGGATTTCACTGGATGAAAAATCCCAGCCCATACTATCACAGTTTTGGATCAGCTTTCTTCACATTTAGATGGAGTAGAACTCTGGGTAATGAGCTATGTGTTCCTCACCTGGGATAATTTTTCAGCAGTCCACAGGCATCAAAGAAACTGTGGATGAAGGACACTCATCTGTGTTTTCATTGATGATGCATTTAAGCAAAATGAAGTATGAAAATGTTTATACCGTACAGAAGACCTTGAATCCAGCTTTTCTCCTTGATAGCATTTCTAGTCTTAATACAGAAAAAAAACCTCACCAACCTGAACTTTAACACAGATGGATGTTCAAATTAGTTGCATCATGTATTGCAGAATTTTATTTTAGGTTTCTCAATTCCTGTTTAGGTTTAGTTAAACTTAGCCACATACTGACAAACAGGGAACATTACTCAAATATTTAGAGCAGAAGACATTTTTTATGTCTTGGTGGACAAGATTAGAAAACTCAAAGGAAACATTTTACAAGTTTGTGTGCAAGCTGAGGAAATTATCTGTGTGTGGAGAGTCTGTCTATCTCCCTCTCCCTTCTGGGAAGGAAAGAAGGCAGTACATGAAAGGAAGCTACCTCCAAAAGGAGGAAAAAGGGCCCAGAAAGGGGTAAATTATTTGTTTCATATGTAATCTGTGTCCATGACCTTTTCCATTTCTCCATGCCTGCCTTCTCTTTTGACCATCAAATAGTATCTGGCAACAGCAGCACGTTATTATAGTAGTTTAAAAGCACTAATAATTTCAGATATTGTACTTTCTATTGACATTTAGCCAGCAAAGAGCAGAATGGAGAATGACATAGTCCAAAAGCACTAATATGATATTGATAAAAGCCCTGGAACACATACTGAAAAATCAATCTATTGCTTTAGTGACTGATGCCTCCTTATTTTGCAGTTTTCACTGTCCTCAAATGTGCTAATTACATCAGTTATTGCTGGCTGTGCTGAATGGTTTTGTGGCTTCATAAATCATCATCAAACAGT
This sequence comes from Pardalotus punctatus, assembly GCA_013400915.1. Taxonomy (NCBI): domain Eukaryota; kingdom Metazoa; phylum Chordata; class Aves; order Passeriformes; family Pardalotidae; genus Pardalotus; species Pardalotus punctatus. Next base: position 687,655 of record VZTX01022490.1, on the reverse strand, counting down.
TAAAAAGCCTCACCCATGTGAAGAATAAGCAATAAAATGCTGTAAGTTCAAACAGAAAACATTAAAGAGTGAGAATTTGCCTTGATTTTCCTGTAACAGATGCACATCCTAATGAGGAGTTGAAGAACTGGTAAAACCATTGGCTCCCAGACTCTGAAGGTCTCAACAGGAGAAGGAACTGAAATCAGCACCACCAGAAATTGTCCCCACCTGTATGTCAGGCTCCCCCAAAATGATTAACTTGATTTCAAACCGCACTGATAAATGCAATAAAAAGTACATTTGGGCATCTGGCTCTTTCACTTGTTTCCCTAGGTGGGCTCACTCTCATCGATCCGTGCTGTCACACATTTAAAAGAGCTGAAATACAGAGACTTTTAAAGAACGACTTGTTATCACGAGATTCACAGTACCATTATGAGAGTCAGCAGCTTTGGATCCTCATGTTTCCCTCACTGCTGAATAATTGCTTTGCTCTGGGATTCTGAATAAGTAATTTTCTGTCCAGCAAAGGATAGAAGAAGTAATATTAAATATGGAATATTCAGGAGCAGTGATAAATTCATAGTGACTCTGAAAAGTCATACCAAGCAAATAAAAAAAAAAAAGGTGAATGAGTCAGAAATCTCAACATCAGAGAAAATAGCTCATTCAGTTTCAGCCTAAAACACATAAAAGTAATTTCTGCTGGTTGGATCTTTTTAATTTACAGGTAAATATATTCCATTTTGTTTCCAGAATCCTGGACTAAAGATATTAAAACTGGAAACATGGAAAGGCATGAATATACAGAATTCAAAGAAAATAAATTTGATCCAGTGAGAAAGTCCTAGTAAAGACAACAGGAGGGAAAAAAGGAACAATGCCCAACTGATCAGGAAAGGAAAAGAAAAAAAAGTACTATAATTAAAGTGTCAAGACAGATACTTGATATAAAATGTGAATAATTTCTCTGAATTTATCAGGTTTTCTAGGACTGAAACAAATATTGATGTCCTCTAGATTAAGAATAGTTTTACCATTTAAGACAGAAATTTCTGTCAAGTATCTAGGATTCTGCAATCACACCCTTTAAAAACTAAAGCAGCAGATGTGCTCCAGCAGTCAAGCTTCTAACAAACTGCAATACCCTTTCTAGAATAAAGCTGAAAAAATATTTAAGAGCAGTTGAAAACTACCATTTTACTTGAATGTAGGTCAAGAATACATAAAGGATTTTTTTTTTTCTTTGAGCATGTAAGCTACTCATAGTGATCTATCCTTTTGTTTCGGGAATCTGGAGTTTTGACCTGGTTTCTTAGGGCCTGACTTATTTCTACAGTACATAATTTCTGTACCAATTTCCCAACACTGCTTTTAACAGCCAGAAGTCTTTTGAAGGAGCTCTTTAATAGTGAACTATAGAACCTTCAATACCCAGTTTATTTAATTGCTCCTTTAGACTGTTCTGCAGTATTCAGAGACTGGATATAACAGCCCAGGACAAAAAAAAAAAAAAAAAAACCCCCCAAAAAAAACCCCCCAAAAACCCCCTCCTACTGCAGTCTGTGTCACTCATGTTATTTTGTCACTGTTTTGTTCTCCATTATTACCCTATGGAATTTTGCTGAATTTTTCTTCATTAGGCTATTCAGAAACCAAATGGGAAATTCAAGATGAGCCTGTTTCTGACAAAAGTCTCCTCTAAACTTCAATTTGCATACTTGGCAGGGAATGTAGGCTGCAGAGTACACAGTCAGCAGTTGCACTGCTTTGAAGGAGCTGGAACAATATCTGGAGTCAGGTTCAGTGCTTCACCTCCTAAGGGAGGGGGAGAGGATGCACAGAATGGTTTTAGAGTGCTCTCTGAATCTGTCTAGGGACTGTCCCATGCTCTTGAGAGACTACAGCCCATTGCCCACTCTCCTTTTCTGTCCTTTGGCTGGTTCCCCAGAAAATTCTGGTTCTGGGAACTGCAGGAGGACGTAATTGTACTTTGCTTAATGGGTGATTTCTCTGTTGTATCAGTTCTCCGTAGGGGAGCGGCTTGGGGCTCAGAAGACATTTAAGACTTTTATAAATATTTGTAGAAAGCAAACCTAAGGTCAGAATTTTGCTGGCAGCAATATGTGGCTATGGTTGGCAGAATGGCCAGAGCCAGGTTCAGATGTGGGGGCGAAGAGTGGAAACTTGAAAAGTCCCAGGCAGCTGGATCTGCATCCTTGAACCAGAGCTGGCTGATGGGGCACTGGGTGAAAATGCTCCCGTCATGCTGTTAATTGATACCAAATAAGGTTTCTTATTTTGATTTTCTTCTATGAATTATTCTGCTGATGTGATGTCCAGAAAGCCTTTGTATTTTAAAAGCCTGGAAATTTCTCACATTTACAGAATCTGAGCCTCTCTCTCTGGAAACCACAATTAGGACAGCTTTAGAAGTAATTCACACATGGTAGTATAAATTCACTCTATTTAGAAGTAAATCCAGGTATGTTTAAAATGTTTGCTAACTGTGGAACAGGAATGTGTTACCCCTCGTATGGTTCATAGTCAGTGTGCAGGTAAGTGTGTTTGACATGTTAAAGCACTGAAAAAACACATTTTATTGAAGACTTGATACGATTTTTGCTTGAAAACATATTTTCAAAATTTCAAAAAAATTCAAAACTTAATTAAAAGTGGTTTGATATATCCATCATTATGGACTAAAAAAAAAATCTACCTGCAGCTTTAGAAAACAAATAGGTTTATTTTAAAAATAGTAATTCTGTTACAGCTCTTTAAAAGGTAGGTGGGCTCAATGTAAATATCCACGTGTAATTTTTTAAAATGCATATACTCATCAAATACCTTCCAAAGCATTCAAAATCCTGTGCTTCTCTAATGCATTGGTTGTCATTGCTATAACTAATGAATCCAGAGAGCTTAATGGAGAATGGCTCCTGGGTGAGACAGACAAGTGCACTAAGTCCATTGCTGTGTTTCTGTAGGACTAATTAGTCTAATGAAGATTTAGTAATTAATTTTGAAATTATGTTGAATGTTTTCAGATCTTCCTGTTAATTGGTATAAAATAAGTTTTCTTATTTTGATTTTCTTCTATGAATTATTCTGCTGATGTGATGTCCAGAAAGCCTTTGTATTTTAAAAGCCTGGAAATTTCTCACATTTACAGATTTGAAATGGCACCATTAAAAAGGAACTGGGAAAGAAATTCCTCACCTTCCAGTTTCCCCTACTTTTTTAGGAAACTGATTTGTGTGGTCGCAAAACATGGGAAATGAAATAAAATATTTGGGCTTTTTTTCAAATATTTTAACATATTTCATTCTATAGTGAATGCATGTGGAGCGGTTCAACCATTTCAACACCTCTTCTGGGCTTGGAACCACCAGGCGTTTTTGAACACTGACCTGTCCTACACCCAGCAGCAACCACCTCTTCATTTTGGGCCAGTGCCATCACCTGGGGGCCGATCCCTGCTGACCTGACCACAGTTCACGGGAAGGCAGCTGTGATTAGTGCCCAGCATTGCAGCATCTTGAGCAAACTATCAATGTGCTGGTACCTCACACCAGAAATTCATAAATTGTTCTGTTCTTTTTTTCTGTGACTGAAGAGTCCAGCCTTACTGTGATACACTTTCTGTTTCTAGCACACAGGCTTTTGGTCCAATTTATTTCCACTGATTAGAAATGGTTGTCAAAACAGTACTCACTAGGGGCTAAAGTTTAATGCAATATCATTACAGTGCATATAGATTCAGCAAAAGAAAAAAAGGAATGAATAAATAATAGCTTCCAGCTCCACACAGAAGAGTTGCCTGTATCACTGTACAGTGTCACATCAACATAGAAAATCCTTTTTCCTGTCACAATATTCATCATTATACCACCCAGGGTTCAAAAAGCACCATTTAGAGATAATGGAAAAAATACAGGACACAATATGTTTCTGGCTGATAATATTGATTCCAGGTGTTCTGAGAGAAAATTAATTAAGTCATGTGTTCCAGCTGTAACACTGCTTACCCCTTTAATAGATGCCTGTTGAAACAGTTCCTAATATTTTACAGACCCCAGATCAAAACTAATTACAAAAATTAAGCTAATTGTTTAAGAGCTTGCAGCAGAGTGGAGATTAGAGACACCAGCAGCACAATGCAACCTGGATCTTTTCTTGCCCAAGTGGAGTTTATGAGAGGAATGATACTCAGATGAGAATGAATAAATTCAACAGATATGGTCTTAAACTTTTTGCAGGATATGGTAATTATACTCTTGGAGCCTAGATAAGTCATAACCATGATATCCCCTCAGTTGTGTAAACTTGCACATAACATCTGTCAACAGATGCAAAAAATTTCCATTTATTTCAACCAGTACATTAACCAGACAAATGGTTAATAGGACAGCTCAATTATTCATCACAAATACTGTCTTGTTAGTCTGCAGATCTTCAGCAGCTCAATTCACCTCTGTGCAAGTGAAAAAACCCCAACATTTTTGGCAAGCAGTTCACTTGTGGCCAAATCTAAATTTATGACACGCTTTTGAACTACTATTTTTGGCTAAATTACTGTCCCTTTGCCATGGCTACTCCTCATGTACAATGTGTCATCTCCTGCTATGTGATGTTATCTTTTTTGCATGACTCACTGGTATTGACAAGTGTGAGAGCATTCATACAGGTGTTGAACAATGAATATTGCCCATTGGAGATCAGTCCTTGGATGAAATTGCATTTCTGTTGAGTAAAAGAACATTTCAAGGCTACTGCATACACTGTTAAAAAACTTCCATATTATTTTCTAGTGTTCCTGAAAATGAACAAATCATTTGCAGAAGATCAAAGGTTTAATCATCTCTTATTGTGAAAACAGCACAACGAAAGAGACATTTATGCTTCTGGAGTCACAATCAGCACTATCAACTTTCTTGAGCCAAGCACTGAATTTGTACGGGGCAGGGAAAACTGAGGATGCCCTTCCACTACCCACAGTGCTGATAAGGCAGAGTGCTCTTCTTTCAAACCTCATTTAAAATTACAGTCATGAGTGAAAAGAGAAACGTGCTAACCATAAAGCTCACTTGGATTTTCCAAAATTAATCTGCCTTAGTGCTTAAAGAAGAATTGTTTTTTACCTACAGCTTTTAGTCTTTCTTAAAAAGGAAGGATGATTTTGCTTAATATTCATAACAAAGGAGGGATGTTGCTTGAGGAGTCAACTTTTGGATGCAAATAAAAGTAAACTAGGATTCATGTGAGCAGTCAGTCTTTATATTCATATTTACTGACCCTGGTCTTAAAAAGAGTAGTTGACAATGGCATACTGAGTGGTAAATCTGAATTTCCATGGTCTTCTGCATGGGATGAAAGTAAGTAAGTTTATTCTATCATCCTTCAAAAAGGTACCAAAAAGCAGTCTGACAGCAGAGTTTTTAGATGTTTTTCTTGTTTTGTTTATTTCTGTTTATTCAACTACAGATTCCATTGTGAGACATAATTCTAATTTAACCTCTTTTAATTTTGCTATGAGGCTATTTTGGAGCTACTTCAGAGCTGATTGAGCTGATTTCTTTTGCTATCTGAAGATAGCAAAGAAATTCCATTGCAGGGGAAAAAAAAAGTTAATTTTTATCTGTGAAAAGCTGTAGTGCTGCTGTCCTATATCGTTTTGCAGTTTATATTAGAATGCATCTGACAAGACATGTCCGTGAGCTTGTCCTGTGTAGCTGAGCAATACCTTTAATCAGTAGGCATTCCAGTACCATGGGAGTAGAATTGTACACATTTCATGAAACTTTGCTCTCCTTGTATCAGATTCATACCTAGTTATATGACATTTATCTTAAATTGACCATAGTCCCATGACTACATAGATTTTATCTCTCTTCCTTGAGGTTTTGGTTTTGTGTTTTTTCATTCATTTATTAGGGGGGGTTTGTGGTTTTTGTTGGTTTTTTGTTCGTTTTGTTTTTTGGAGTTTTTTGTTTGTTTGTTTGTTTGTTTTTTCATTACACGGTAACTTCAAAGGAAGCGTGTGGGTACTTATAAGACCTTCTGTGAATGAAAATGTATGCAAATGGACAATCTGGTGTTCCTTGGTAGAAGACATTGGGAGGCACAATAACTTGAAATTCCCATTCCTGTTTGTACTTGCCCTCCAATTTATTGAAAGCGCCCAGATGGAATATGCTGAGTTGTGCTTTTGTCAATTCTAACAGGCTGCACTCGGAACATTTTGTAGACAAACCAACCACTCTAGCAGCTGGAAGAATGATTTTAATGGCTGTACTGTGTAATAGTTTTTACACCTGAACTAGAACAAATAGTCTGATCCTTAGGTATGGAAATTCTAGCTTTGTCAATATTCCCAGTGCACAGGGTTTATTTGTATTAGGTTTAAAAATTCACAGGGTGTCACTTGTTATGTTCATACAGTATATTCACACATCATGTTAAAAGTAAGTAGCTTCAAATCCCATTTGTTAACAGCTAAAGATAGCTAAGAGTTTAAAAAAAATACTTATTAATCTCATTTCCTGTGAATTCTGTAAATCTTTTTCTCTGTATTGGGAATGGGCAAGCCAGAAACCAAGTTCACTTCTTGGATACATTTCTCCAGATACCTACTTCAAAATTTTACAAAGCTTCTCCTAAATAGCATAAATTCAAAATGAAAACAGGTGAATACTAAATTCTGCATTCACTGTTAGGAAACTACTGAGAAAATGTGACCACTGGGGGAAGGAGCTCACACTGATCCTGAATGGAACTTTCACTGAGGAATGGAATATGGAAGACTTGATCCATGATCCATATTATTAGTAGATTTTGCAACAGGAACTTTCTCTCTTAAAAGAGTCCTACATCAATAGCACTTTTTTCCCCTGCTTGTGAAATTGCATACTGTTCCTGAATTACTTCTGGGTTAGGCCATCAGATCAGATTAGGAGTCAGAAACACAGCTACCCCAAATAATAAACACAGCAATGTAAAAATGAGTCAGCCCTCAGATTTTCCAGTGATTAAACTATGAAAATATGGTGAAACAGGAATGCCAGCTGACAGAGGAAAGTGTAGTGCAGCCACAAATATCCCAGACAAGAGATTTTGGGATTGACCCCAATAGTGTCTTGACTTGCAGATTCTGAAGACAGCTATAATTCCCAGCATGGAAATTCAGGCAGGGGCAGTATCCATAAGATATACGGTCCTGCTTGTACCTGCCAAGAACTTAATCAGCCAAGCTCCAAAATTTTTCAGCAAAATAAATGCAATATTAAAGGTTGAGAGCAAGGCATGAAGATGCCAACATCCTCCACAGCTTTATCTATTCAAAAGCTATTCCTGGAGTTTAAAACAACTGCTTTGCCTTTCTACAACTGGTGGAAAAGATGACACCTCAAAAGGGCATTAATTCTGCTTACTTGAAGCATACTTTAGCAAGCTGGATTGTCCTCCAGAGGTTAATCTCCCTCCATAGACCACAGAGAGAGCTTCAGTAACTACTTTACGTAGGATGCCTAACTTCTAAACTGCTGAGATTAGTGAGCTGAGTCTCATTTCGATTCTGCAGCTTCAGAAAGGTGGGGAACTGGCTTGAATGATCATTTGTGTGTGTACAGTTCCAGTACTGTGTTGAGTAGATGTTTCTATTGAGCTGTTTACAATGACTCCAGAACTTCTCCTGAGTGCTTGCCATTAATTTAAAAGTCAGTCATGTGTGAATAGATTAGATTGTTCCTCCCAGAAGTCCATTGCACTTGTACTGAATTTTATCTAACTAAAATAATACACGTATGCCTTGCTTTGTCCAAATGATTCTGGAAACAGCATAATGTAATAATCTGAGTCTGACTCATGATGCTTTTAAAAAACGTGTGCTAGCATATATGGAAAAGCTTCTTGACTCAGATTTTCACTGTATATGCAAAGAATAACAGAAATACAGATTCAGGTGATGAAACGAATAGATTCACAATTAAATTCCTAGCAGTCTGCCTCAGGAATTCTGAAGGAGGACATTTCCCATCATGTAACTGAATTATTTCAAAGCATATAAATGCACCTTGCGTTCGTCATCAGACCACAAATAAATATTATCAAGACACAGGAAACTGGGCCAGATGGAGCACAAGCCCAATAGGCAGTTATAAAATAAATTAATTAACATTGAAATTAAAATAATTACAATTCTCATCACATACAAATATTGAGTTGTCAGATCTAAGCTTTGCTTAGAAATACAGCATTTGCCCATATTGATGGCTGGAAGAATCAGAATAGCTATTGACTTGAAAGCTCAAGGTCTGTTAAACACATCATTCTGGATTCCACCCTTTGTTCACTGACATGTCTGAGTGACATTTTGTTAATGGTTTGGTCTTGATAATATATTTAGTGTAATCCCTTCCACAATGTGATTAACTGTACTAGAAATGCAGATGAAAATGTGTATTCAGTGTTTTGCAGAGTCACAGATGGGGAACATTGCCTTCAACCTTTGCAGTTATCTAGGCACAGAAGGAGATAATCCATACTCAGTGGCAGACTACCAGGGCTTCTCATGCTACATGGAATGGCCACACATAACAGATTTCAGGATAAAAAGTAATTGTCTCATCATAAAACCCAGACACAATAACAATCCCTAGTAACTAAGGAAGGGGAGCAACAACTCTTTATACAATGCTTAATATGAAGCATTAGAAGATATAATTACCAAGAGTTCTCACTTAGGTTCAGTCAATAACAGAGGTCAGACATGTAAGGGTAACCTGATTCTGCGAAGAGACACGTGGATGAAAACTCACATGCATGGACACAGACACACACAACCCATTGTGAATGGCATAATTGAAATCAATTGGCCTGTTCACAGAGTCTATCATTTATTTACTCTGTGGTTTCTCTAAAATGATCTTGTAACAAGATTGGTTTGAAAGTAGTCATCAAATGCACTTATATTCATTACAACAATGTAAAAAGGCCTCGGTTTAGCTAGGAAAGGCCCAGGATACATAAAGTTAAATATAAACATAAATCTTTGCACAATCAGAGCTAAAGGGCTTTATGTACAAGGTAGTACTTTCAGGTGAAGTAGTTTAAATAGTTAGCATAATTTATGTTATTAAACAAATATGAATAAGGTGAGAAACATATATTTAAGAGAAATTACTCTGAAAAAGCTCATTACTTTCTAGCTATATTTCTCCTGTGCCCTTACCTACTTCATTCTTTGGTAACTACATGTTGACACCTTCTGTGCCAAGGAAAATGAAAGTATGTTACTCTCTTTGCTTTAAATTACAAATCCCTAATTTAATAGACCAGGAAAGCTTCTTCCTCCCTCTTTCTCTTCAACAAGAGACAACTTCTAAGCAGCAAAATGGAAGCCAGATTTAGTTATCACTGAATTGGTTATGCAGAGAAGCACTGGTGGGAAATGAGGCTGTCCCTTCTCCTCAGCACATGGGGGCTCTGCACATCCCTCTGCCCGCACTAGGGCAGCAGCCGCCCCTGCATGGGCCACGAACCACACGAAATAATGGTTATTCCTGATGTACGTGTTCGCTCTCTCTTGTGGAAGTATTGATATGATGGTTTGCTGTTCATGGCTGGAGTTTTGGGAAACAGTCACATCTCCTCACATGTGGAGAATTCTCACACGTGAATTGATGTCTCTGCCAAAGGCACAGACTGAATCCACTTGTCTTCTATCAGTCACCATTTATTAATCACGAACACACTGGTCTTGATCTGACCTATTAGACATTAGTTGAAGTTGCTGACATTTTCTCATTCTTCTCACTGCTTTCTTGCAAAAACAACCAGATAGGACACAAATGACAGTGCACAGAAGTGAAGCAATGCAGCAGCCCTTTCCAGCCCGGGCAGGGTTACAGCAGCACTGGGGGGACATGATTATATGTGTGTTTACACACTTAGAACTAAAATAAATTCCTGTACTGGAAGGAAAATAAACTACAGAGTAGGGCTATTTATTTGACCATCCTTGTCAGATTGAATCAGTAAAAATACCAGTATGTGAACATACAGAGAAATAAAATTTACTTAATCCATTCATTGTCATGAGCAACATCTTTGCTTAATTATGTTCCCAGGAAAAAAAATATATCAGCTGGCTGAGTTCTTGTTCTGGCCTCTCACCCCTTAACCCCTCCCATTTATTAACAATGGAAACCCTTAAACGTAGCTAGGTATCTTCTTCAAAGAGTCATTTACTACAAAATTCAGCAGGCTTCATCCTGGACACCATGTCACTCAGAGTACTAAGGAAAGACTAGGCGTGGAATTAAAGATGGTGGGAGTCATGAAATAAAAATCTCTGTGAAATTTTAATGTTTCAATATATGTCTTACTTCTCATCAGAAACTTCCAAAATAATATGAAATTTAAAAAAAAAATACTGACACTGAAGCATTTTTTTCCAGGAAAATGGAGTCTTCTTAATTTACATAGTACATGACATATTGTGGCATATTGAATAGAGGCTGATTTATTAATATGACTGAAAAGTCTAAACAAAGGAATCAGAAGTAAAATTTTTTTTTTTATGTTATGAGAGCATCTCCTTGGAAAGATTTACCCCAGAAGATTTCATTAGAGATGATTTATTCATTCAAAATGTTTCAACTTCAATGAAATTGTGTTTTCCAATGGAAACACTTTCTCTCATTTTTTAATCACCTCTTTTCACTATTTTGTTGAACCTGAAAGCATAATTCTCAGTCTTTTCTTCTTGGAGGGAAATTCTCAAGTCCCAGAGATATTTAATTTGGTTAAACTTAGAGATACTTATGTCTTAGTACATTGTGTACATTCCTTGTCAGAAACCTATTTAAATGAAGGTTTTTTTTAAACCATTACTGAAAAATTTTTGCTTAATAGAATTCCACTCAGTAACTTTAAGCACTACCTTTCCTGACTCAATTTTATGCAAGTTTTGCACAGGTAATTTCTGAATTCCTTGAAAAACTACGCAGATTCAGTGCCCAAGCTACTATTTCTACTGCCATACTATGGTAATTGATGGTTTGGAAGAATAAGGGCCATATGTCAGTTATTTAATTTTTATTTTTGTGCTTGATCAGTGTTGAGTAAATGATGAAGTGTAAACAAACCAACCAACCCTGAATCCTTTGCCCAGACCTGATAAAAATCAAATTTTTGTTGGTACAAATCAAGAGGATCCCACGAACCCTGTGAGGAAATAGAATGGTCGGTGAAAGGGAGGATTGCAATGGAAAGAGAAACAGGTGACCAAGGGAGACATCAGAGCCCTCTTGAAGCCAACACGAGATTCCCTGTTATCTGCAAGATGATAGAGACATCACAAAGCTAATTTTGTGACAAAATAGTCTGAAATGACATGCCAGAATCTGTTTGCCTGTCAGCTCTGCTGCTATGAAACTCACAAATATGCTATTAACATTTTAGCGCCTCATCCTAGCACTTACTTTCATACAAAATTAGCCCTGCATACAAGATGTACACACATGTCTTTTTGTGACATAGCAACGCTGATTTAAAAACTGGAATTCACAGTAACCCAATAAAAATGAGGGCTGAAAATTAACTGGGCATAATGGAGTCTTTGCAGCTCTCCAGAGTACTTGAATAAATACAAAAATAAATTAGGAAGAAATGGAAGTGAAAAGAAACAGCCTTTCTTCATATGGTCTACATTTGTAATTGAAAATTTTGGCTGGCATTATTTGGCAGGAGCATGGAATACACAGCATGAAAAGTCAATAAATTAGTCTAATGCATGGAAAAAATGCCTTACTGGAAAATTTGATGGACATTATCTGTTTTAGAATTACATATTCTGCTTGTTTACCCATTTCAAAGCCCTTTCTAACACTTTAGTTATACAAGTCCATCACATTGAGTGACAAGGACCTAAACAGTTCAGGTTCCAAATTGGGAGATATAGGGGAAAATTTGTTAGCATGTATATCCAGTTCACATAGCTGCTAGAAAACTCATTTTTGTAAAAGAATAATGCTGAAGAGAAGATGCACATTTTATTCTGCAGCACTAATAGGCTGTACCAGGGGTATTTTAATGGCTTGGAAAATGTTAGTGATGTACAAGAACAGACAAATTAAAAAGCCTTACAAAACCTACCTGAAACATGTTGACATTTCACATTCATCCAGCGCTGTTTTATGTAACAATTCACAATAATTGTGTTTTAGACTATTTTGTGCTTAGCCTCAGAGGAATTCTCTGCTGATTTCTGCAGCACAAAATAATTGTATTTATTCAGATGCTGAATCTTTCGGGGGCAAGGACGGTCTCTAATCACATGTCTTTTACCGGGCCCGGCACAGCGGGTTTTGTCCTGATGGTGTTGTAATACAAACAAGTAACATATTTTAAAGCCAGAAGGTGCACTGTAATCACCCACTTTGATCTGAGAAAGAAAATGGCTGGGGTTTAGGAGGATCCAAGCCCTGCTTGCTTAGAAAGGAAATGTGAACCAAGCAGTGTAAAGAATTTAAAAGCTTCCTACATAACAGTCATTTACCACTATCAAGCAGAATATGAATCCTTTTGCATTCATTCCACAATGTCAAGCCACTTGCAGATAATAACAATAATGAATAATACCAGAAGCAAGTGAAATCTATTTGATTTTTTTTCATTTCATTCTTCTCAGAAACTCAGCAGTGGTTCTCTATGCAATTTGCTGGTTACATTAAAGTGCATTTTCAATAGGGTTTATATTAAAACTATGCACCCAGACATCAGCTGAGATTCTGTATTTGATGGGTCTGATGATGGAATGAAAGAAAGCTTAACTCAGGCATTTAGGTATTCAAGGTCTTTCAGCATGGACAAGGCCTTGCTCTATATCATAAAGTAAATTTTTTAGACAACCTTTTGTTTCCATTATCTGTACATGGCTTTGATCTGTTTGATTTTATTACCTGCATAATTTAAGTTCTTAAGAACCACAGCTTTAGATTAGCAAGTAGTCCTGCAATTATGGAACTGCAGTGAAGGGTTTTGAGCAGAGAAACACTTGCTTTGTGGTTTTTATTGGAATTGCTTCTTAGCCATCTGAAGAGTAAGAAATGTATCTTAAAAAAAAATAAATAAATGGCCTGGTCAATGTCTGTAATCTGCTTTCATTTTTTAAATTTCTTTTTAATGTTTGCTCATCTATGAAACTCTAACTTTCACATTCTCCAAAGATATGAAGCATGAAATACAACAATGAAGTGTTGTCTCACTAGTGGCACAGGGATTCGTGTCAGGTTCAGACTTGGGGTACCTGCTCTGATGTTTAGAATGAGGTTGTGAGAATACCACCAACACCTTTAACAACAACAGTGTCCTTCTGGTAAATACTGTTTTACTGTGCTGAAGTCCTACTGTAAGCAGAATGGGTGTCTTTAAGCTATTGTTAATTCATCAAGCATGGTTTAAAGTGCCTTAAGCTTTATGTTTACTATATAACAAAAGCCCACTGCCTTGCCAAAACTAGACTTCTAAAATGTATGGACTTAGCATGTGCCAACCAACAATTTCAAGCATTGTATTAGCAGTCCTAATCTTGAAAAGCCAAAAAAGAAAAAGCCAAGCAGGAACATAATAAGCCAAGGGATAAACCAAAGATATTTTAAGGAAGCAGATGTTTATGTATTTATAAAATCTTCTGTCAAAAAAAAACCAAAAAAAACATCCCTTCTAATGCTTCAGTCTAAGCTTGCCAAAAGAGTAACTACTGGTTTTATTTCTATTGCTGCAGCATCTGAGAGATGTCACTGTTGTGTTAGAAAGAACACAAGTCTAAAACAGTTTTGCTCTGGCTGAGCAGATTTTATCCAGAAGGTTAGGGAAATTTGCTGCTAAGCATCACACAGATAATGCAGAACATCTAAATCTTTCAGCTGTCCTAATAAAGCTTAGCCTTACGGCTCAGAATGCAAAATGCAAGACTGAGAAAATACAACACTTACAAAGGCCAGAAATCCAGAACATCATCTTGAAAACAGTAAAATAATTTTGTAAGAATACAAGGGTTTGGGNCGGGATACTTTATAAGATAAACCTCCCTAGCTCATTCCAAATAGAAAATGTAGCAAAATGAAGGACGACTGACACAGAAAATTGCTTTAAATACTTATAAGGCTTTAGGAAATACTAAATTTTTTTTCAAGTTTCGTATTATTTGTAAAATATATTTACTCTTTATAACATAGCAATTTTTGTATACCTCAGAATTTCAAAAACACATAGATGGATGAACTTAATCATAAAACTCAAACAGAACCAGTCTTTGATGAACTAAGCCTCTTTTCATATGAGATAATTAGTTCTACAGACATCTGTGAAAAGTAATCTGAGGCAGAATAATTTAGGAACACAATTTAAAAATATAAGAATAGCAACTGAAATATTATCTCCTGGTGACTCTGGGAAAATCAAAGTGCAGCCTTTAAAAATGCTAAATTACAAACAAGGGAGTACAAATAAGAGGTTACAATGGAATAATGAAGGGTAATGAAAAATGCAACATACAAAGCAATCAATGCAGAAGCAAATATGATCTTCAGCAGCTCCATGATTATGAGCGCATAGAACAGCAAAATATGCTCATTAGTAAATCTAAAAAGACAGAAATTAAGTTGCATGTTTGAGGTAGTCTTCCCTGTTATTCTATCACTCAGTAAAAACTGTCTGTTTAGTGAGTCTCAAAAGTGAATAAAGCTGACAGTGGCTCACTCCTGGAAAAAACAAAACAAAACACAATCAAGATAATATGAAACTGATAGTTATTGAGCTCTTTAAAAACATATAGCATCAATTTAAAATCAAACTGACACTTTATGAGTAGCAACAATTTTTCACTGGGTTTTCACTGTTGTTCAAATTGATTGTTGTTTCATGTTGAATAAAATGTAAGTAGTGTTTCAAGCCTGCAGAAAGCACTGCAATAATTCATATTAAGAAGACAAGGCTGTGAACTGTCACACATTGCCTCCTAGTTTTTCTGATTTTTCATGCCGTTAAACACAATCTGTTGCCTCTAATGAAACTTAATCTTCAACTGGACATATGAAATGTATCTGGGTATAAGATGTGTAATGAAAAATGCCCAGAAAAGTAGTTAAAACTTTGTTTTGGTAGCCCTAAGGAAGATAATTCCCCCTTCCTCTTTTTTGGTTGGGTTTTTTGGTTGGGTTTCTTGCCTTCCTATGAAGCATTACTTGTATCACAGCTAGCTAAAAGCATTAAAACCTCTCGAGTGGTTTTTTGGCTAAACCACAAGCAGTGGTCATAGGAACATTTTTGCCTTGGGTCAGATTGGCTGAACTTTGGGAATTTTTGCTCTCTGTGATGTAGGGAACTAGCTCCTCTTTCTAGGCTCATCTGAGCATTACACACTACATTTACAGAGAGAATTGGATCAGAGGGCTCACATGGTGATCTTGAGACCTCTGTTCCCATATTCCCACAAAAGCACGCAGTACAGGCAGACAGATCTTGATCCAAAAATTCACTCAGCTGCAAACTCAGGAGTAGTCAGGTTGCCGTCAATGGCATGAACTAGGCAAATGTTTGTCAAGGGCACATGCAGTCAAGAAAGTATTAAATTAGTCTTTTCATAAGGAAGACATATCATTGTAGCTATCCTATATCTTCTGAATTATTTGCCAGAAAGATTATATTTGGGGTCACAGTTTTTCTTGGAATATTTCCTAGGTCCCTGCAGAAGTAAAAGCAAATACAAGAAACCTAGGGAATTAATCAAGTTTTATGCTAAACCTACAAAGCCCCAAAGAGGTTTTATTTTTAATATTATCTGGTAAAGCCACTTTCACTCCCTTTGTAAATTTCTATTGATTCAGAAGGGTGACAGCATCTGTTTTACCTGCTCATTAATATCTTTGTGTGATGAATATGAATACAGGGCATAAAAAGGAAGGGAGGCCATGAATAACAGGATAGAAAACAAATCAGTACGTTGCTTGAATTAATATTGAAGATTTATTGTCAGAGCCATCCTCTTCATATCATGTAAAAGGGATAAGGCAGCAGCAGGTGTTATGTAGGAATTGCTAAAAATCTGCTTTCATGGGAGGGGAATTCCTCTGCCTTAAGTGCCACAGGAAGCAGTCAAAAGTTTTCAGTCAGGAACAGTCCTTTTAGGCCCTGGGAATGGCAGGAATTTGGACAGAATAGGACACAGTTAGGGTGACTGACTGACACTTTGTTCCATGGAGTAGAATGAGGTAAAGAAGGGTATCTCGGGTCTAGAAGACCTTCTAAATTATGTCTGGGGACTCTTACTGTTTATTTATTGCTAAAGCCACTGGGTGTGACAGTCTGCACATTTCAGTGACAGATTTACTGAGAATCATCATGTAACACCAGAGTTTATGTAACTTAGCAATAGCTAAGTAATCGCTAACCTGGGACCATCTTAAAGTAGGATACTTAACAAGCAGATGTTTTTGGTGGTTTCCTTTTATGATTATATATTCCAAATCTGTATGCTGTCACAGAAAAGTGTCTGCTGTCAAAATTTGAGATCTGAGACCATCCCCCATCCTCTCAGTGTCTTTCTCCTCCCTTGAAGAGTAGTTGAAGAAGTGGGAGGTGATGCATTAAATCTTGTTAATACTTTTGGTTGGTTTATCTTTTCTGTTTTGACATTGTATCTTGCACCCGTCAATTTTACAGATGTACATAAAATTGGTTTAAGAAACATAGTCAATTGGCATCCAATTTTTAATCAGTGTTGCTCATAAATCATACACAGTATGTATCAGTTCTCAGGCATGGATGTCCATGACTTACAAATCTCATGATGTTCATATCTTGTCCTGGAAGCCTGGCTTGTAATAATGTGGGTGTACAGTTTCCACTTATTTTTTACTGTTACTTTGACTAAACTCAGACCAAACTTTAAAACCTGTTATGCCATGAAGAGATCAAAAATTGCATCTGTTTATTCATTTTGTTAGAAACTCAACATTATTAAGCCTGACAGATTTTTTAAATCATTGATTATAGTGATGAAAAGGACAATATTGCTGTACATAGACATGACGAAGGGGAAGTTTTACTTTCCTAAATTAGCTGTGGAGGTTTGAATCTGAGTTATAGAACTTGGTATGCCACTGATTTCCAGTGGAGTTATGGTATCAACAAGCATTTTCATGCACCAAGACTATATTTTTGTGCTTCTGCTTTTTTTTTTTACTTTATTTCTCTCATATCTTTTTTAATTTTTAGAAAACCACAAAAATTCTTTGTCTAGCTTCACCTCAGAAAACTGAGAGGCCATTTAGAGTATGGTCAAGGACTTCCTTTGCAGTATCATTCTTAATGTTTCCCATGTGGTAATGTAACTTATGGAGAAAAAGAAAAGTTGAAATAAAGCAGGAAGTAGTGGATTTTTTCTTGGAAAGAACTTTTAAATCATCTGATATAGTGAGAACTGTAAATTAAATTGTTTTATTCCTAAGGCAGGAATGAAACCAAAGTCAAAAAATTATTCCTAAAATCCCATAACTTTAAAGGGACTGTTGAGTTGAAGAGATGTTATACCTAGAGAAAAATAAATATTTGAGAGGTCCATTAAACATNATCTTAAAAAAAAATAAATAAATGGCCTGGTCAATGTCTGTAATCTGCTTTCATTTTTTAAATTTCTTTTTAATGTTTGCTCATCTATGAAACTCTAACTTTCACATTCTCCAAAGATATGAAGCATGAAATACAACAATGAAGTGTTGTCTCACTAGTGGCACAGGGATTCGTGTCAGGTTCAGACTTGGGGTACCTGCTCTGATGTTTAGAATGAGGTTGTGAGAATACCACCAACACCTTTAACAACAACAGTGTCCTTCTGGTAAATACTGTTTTACTGTGCTGAAGTCCTACTGTAAGCAGAATGGGTGTCTTTAAGCTATTGTTAATTCATCAAGCATGGTTTAAAGTGCCTTAAGCTTTATGTTTACTATATAACAAAAGCCCACTGCCTTGCCAAAACTAGACTTCTAAAATGTATGGACTTAGCATGTGCCAACCAACAATTTCAAGCATTGTATTAGCAGTCCTAATCTTGAAAAGCCAAAAAAGAAAAAGCCAAGCAGGAACATAATAAGCCAAGGGATAAACCAAAGATATTTTAAGGAAGCAGATGTTTATGTATTTATAAAATCTTCTGTCAAAAAAAAAACCAAAAAACCATCCCTTCTAATGCTTCAGTCTAAGCTTGCCAAAAGAGTAACTACTGGTTTTATTTCTATTGCTGCAGCATCTGAGAGATGTCACTGTTGTGTTAGAAAGAACACAAGTCTAAAACAGTTTTGCTCTGGCTGAGCAGATTTTATCCAGAAGGTTAGGGAAATTTGCTGCTAAGCATCACACAGATAATGCAGAACATCTAAATCTTTCAGCTGTCCTAATAAAGCTTAGCCTTACGGCTCAGAATGCAAAATGCAAGACTGAGAAAATACAACACTTACAAAGGCCAGAAATCCAGAACATCATCTTGAAAACAGTAAAATAATTTTGTAAGAATACAAGGGTTTGGGCTTTATTGTAAATATTTTGCAGAATAGTCTTCATCTAAGGAACGTACCTAAATGTCTCAGAAGTTGAAAATACCAATGCTTCTGAAAAATACTTAGACAAGACTCAGAGTGATGGACATTCAGTATTACCTACTATTTTGACTGAAAGTTCATTGAATAACAAGAAGACTTGTAAGGAGTTTGTATGAAACACCAATTAAAAAAAAAAAAGGCAGACAAAACTTGTAGCACTCAGGTATACAGGGTGATCAGGAGAAAGTACAACAATCCCCGCTTTTTAGGTGAAAACAGGAGAAAGGGACAATGTTCTTATAGGTACACAGATGTCTGACTGAATTATTTCATTTTAGTTGTGTACATGGGCAGGAAATCTACTCTTGATATACAGTTTTTAAGTACAAGCAGCTTCCATTTTTGATTCTGTCTTAGCAAACAGGTCAGACACATCCTGATGCTTCCCTCACAGCAGGTAAAAAGGTCAATATTCACCACGTGAAGGTGCTGGTGGGAAAGGATCTGAATACTTAGAGCAGAGGTAAAACTTTGAATTTTTAAGTATTTTAAAGTTCCTTCAATTTGAAACACCAGAGGATGGACTGTGGGAATGAACATTTCAGTTCAGTTGCTCAGGCATGTGTTGGTATTTGGTGCTGAATAGAGCTTTTAGTGATGACTGTGGGAAACTTCAAATAATAGCTTTAAGAATTTGCCTGACAATGAGCCTGGAGAAAATACCCTGCTATTACAAGATATTTTCCTTTCAAAATAATCACATGTTAATCATATATATTATAATGAGTAGTATCACTTCTCCACTCAAGAAAATTCAATTTCTATGTATTTCTAACAGTTGAATCTGGGCTCAAATTACAGGTGGTAAATACCATTTGCAGTTATCATGTTTCATTGCTTTTCAGTTAGAAGTCTTTTGCTTCAACTTTTTTGGAATGAATAACACAAAAATATATATGTGATCAGGACATGTATCTGTTTTGCCTGTGACTCAGAGCGGAAGGAAAAAAGCAAGAAATTATTTTTGGAAGAAAAAAGACAGTAATTACAATTCAAATCAATAAAATATTTCTTACACTTCAAGAATGGGATTCATCTAATTCAATGATTGCTTCCAGTGTGAGCACCTACTTTGGAGCTAGCTGTCTTAGACCTAGTTTACAACAAATTGAGTGAACTAAACAATTTTGAGGTGCAAAAATCCAAACCATTTTAAATATCTGCTTTAGGAAGAAATTAATTTTCCCTTTTTNTCAATTTTACAGATGTACATAAAATTGGTTTAAGAAACATAGTCAATTGGCATCCAATTTTTAATCAGTGTTGCTCATAAATCATACACAGTATGTATCAGTTCTCAGGCATGGATGTCCATGACTTACAAATCTCATGATGTTCATATCTTGTCCTGGAAGCCTGGCTTGTAATAATGTGGGTGTACAGTTTCCACTTATTTTTTACTGTTACTTTGACTAAACTCAGACCAAACTTTAAAACCTGTTATGCCATGAAGAGATCAAAAATTGCATCTGTTTATTCATTTTGTTAGAAACTCAACATTATTAAGCCTGACAGATTTTTTAAATCATTGATTATAGTGATGAAAAGGACAATATTGCTGTACATAGACATGACGAAGGGGAAGTTTTACTTTCCTAAATTAGCTGTGGAGGTTTGAATCTGAGTTATAGAACTTGGTATGCCACTGATTTCCAGTGGAGTTATGGTATCAACAAGCATTTTCATGCACCAAGACTATATTTTTGTGCTTCTGCTTTTTTTTTTTACTTTATTTCTCTCATATCTTTTTTAATTTTTAGAAAACCACAAAAATTCTTTGTCTAGCTTCACCTCAGAAAACTGAGAGGCCATTTAGAGTATGGTCAAGGACTTCCTTTGCAGTATCATTCTTAATGTTTCCCATGTGGTAATGTAACTTATGGAGAAAAAGAAAAGTTGAAATAAAGCAGGAAGTAGTGGATTTTTTCTTGGAAAGAACTTTTAAATCATCTGATATAGTGAGAACTGTAAATTAAATTGTTTTATTCCTAAGGCAGGAATGAAACCAAAGTCAAAAAATTATTCCTAAAATCCCATAACTTTAAAGGGACTGTTGAGTTGAAGAGATGTTATACCTAGAGAAAAATAAATATTTGAGAGGTCCATTAAACATGACAACATATCCTGCTGATAGAAGTATTGACCTCTATCAGCAGGACACAGGCTTAGGTAGTATTAATTATTAAAAATGAAAAGGACCTACTTAATTTCCACTGTGACATATCATATTTATTTTCTAGGAAGGTTTAGCACTTCTGATTTGGTAATTGTAGGCCTGATCATTTAGAATTCTGTTTACCTTATCAGGTCATGCCACTAATGCCAACAGAGATATGAGGGGCAAAACTGGGGTAAGAGAGAAGAGCTGATGCCATAAATTTAAAGAAAAAATATTCCTAGCTTAAGTGCCAAATGACTACCATGAATTTCAGCTTCCTCATTTTCTTTTAAGTAAGCTTTTTCTCCTGCCTGTCTTTTATGGAGTAAAATATAGTGACTTAAAGCCATAGGCTGGAAAGACAAAAGATTATCTACAAGAAAACCAAAAATAAGGTGCTTTAATTGTCATTATTTTTAAACAGTTCAGTGATTTTGAAAGCAGAGGTTGGTGGTATCTCCTGCAACTTTAGAAAGTGAATGACTCTGAGAGCTTTGCAAAATTTTGTCTGCAAACTTTCCCTACTTTTAAAATCTGTGCATGCAACTTGGTTAATGCCAATCTACAGTACATATTCTGGCGTATTTTTTTTTTCTTGGTTTACATTCACCTATTTCTGCATTCACTTTGGGTAAAAATATTTCTGCACATGTATTTAATCCTTTATTCTTTAGGAAGATTTCCTGTCCAGTCTGTGTCTGTATACATACCTGCTGCTACACATTCAGCCAAAAACACAGAAGGAAAAGGAAGAGTTAAAGATTCTGCTGTGCAATTCTGTTCATCCTTCTCTTTGCTATTAACATAACAGCAAAAGCTATCAGGTCAGGGTATTTTTTATGTCTGTGAGTGTAATCTGTATCTGATTTTTGCTCTTCCTGAAAGGGTTTGGTTTAAATAACCCCAGTAGTACAAAGTCTTGCATTCAGAGCCTTCTATTTTAGTTCTCCTTTCAAGGGAATTACTGCAGTTTTAACCTGCCTCTTGCTCTCTTTCCTAGTGTAAAGCTGTGTGATTACAGAGGAAGGGTGATGAAACACATCAGCTCTGTCGCTTAATCTTCTTATAAACCCTAACAGATTTTGAAGATGAAATTTGGCAAATGTTAATTGTACATACAGAATTCATGCTGGGAAAATCTCCTTCAGGAAAAAAAAATAGAGAAGGAAAAAAAGCTGAGTGCACAGCCGGACTGTTATGTAAGATGTTTATTTCCATCAAATCTAGCCCAGTGGAGGCTATGCAAAAAATAGGCCAAAGCTGCAGAGTTGTGACATCATAACATCACCAGAAAGGTCAAAGAAATCATTGACACACTGAGAAATACTACTTTATAGTAATGGCAATTTTGTTCCATACTTAATATCTTTTTTTTTTCCCTACATATTGGAATAGAGCCTGATAGTGGTAAGCAAGCCTGGTCTGTTTTAAGACTTCCAATGAAATATGTTTGCGATAGCACACCGCAGCATAGGAACAAGGCTATGAAAATTACTCATTGTCTTGATGATGAAATTAAAGAAAAAAAATAAGAAACAAAATTTGGTAGAGGTTGAAAAGCTGTATTTTGCTAAAATGATGACTTTGGAATTTTGTCTTAAAATATGTGAACACCTTCCATACAGCTGATCTGACTCAACCTACTAATTTTTATGAGACTTAGTTAATCTGAGACCAAAGTAATGAATTAATGTAAATATCCTGAAATTTATTTTTCTGTTGAACAATCTCATGGAAACATTTCTCCAGCTGTCATTGTATTGCTGTCAAGCTCAGAATGGCACTGATGCACAGTTGCTGCTCTGTCCTTGAAGAATTTACATTTTTGCCAGGCTTCCCATTACATTCACATGAATTGCCTCTTCTCACGAGAGTTATATATATCCTGAAGTACATTTAATCAAGATTTATTTTAGCTTTCATGCCTCTTCGTATCTGGGGCTGGATTAAAAAAAAACAAACAGGCAAAACAAAATCAGACAGCTCTATTTACAAAAATATAGGATATAAACACAATTGCCTAAGCATAAAAATAATAATTCCAAATAACATCTTACATAACTGGTTAATGCACATTGTTTTAATCAATTTTGTTCTCTTTTATGCTGTATATAAAGAAAACAAATACCAAGGGCATTTTAAGTGATCATATATTAGTATCTTGGCTTGAGTACAGAAGGAGGTACTGTTAATTCATATTTTAGTATCTGTACATTAACCTCTGTGATTAACACATATTTTTGAGCAAAAAAAACCCAAAAACCAGACAAACCAAAACCCCTAAAGATCTTACTAACCTGAAGTTTAATTTATTATGGTAAATTTTTATCTGAGCATTTCAAGTCTTTTGGGGAATGCAACCCACTCTTGCTTTCTACTCACTGATGGGCACTGAGGCACGTGAGAGGATCCCACAGGCAACTTCAAGGTCATGGCTACAGGTCTGTGCTGCCTTCAAAATCCAGAGGACCAATCTGTGCTCTTGTGAGAACCTCAAGGCACACATTCGTGTTTGTAATTTTACACCTCCAGTAGCACAGTTGGCACAACTGAAGAATGGAACTTGTAAAAGGCACTACAAAAATACTGATTTTATTGCCATGAAACCAGCTGACCCTGGCAGCCCTAATGAGCCATTCCCTTTCTTATCTGCAGTGTGTACGGTGGTGTCCTGGGTTGATGCTGGACTCTGAAGGCAACAGAGGAAGTGCTTTCAGCCTCCAAGTGGTTCTGACAGCCCAACCTTTTGCATTTCTTCATTACAGACTAAATATAAGTCCTTTAACAAAGGTTAAAACTTTGTATGTCAGCACAGTAAGTTCTTGATTTACTGTTGCTTCCTTTAGCTCTGTCCCTTGGATAACTTTCTGTGGGATTTATTTGATTAGGGTATAAATGAGACAAAATGGTATTATAATAGGCATTTAAACAAAACAACTTTGTCATAATTATTCTGTGATTTATAGCTGACATGCAGAGGACAGAGGAATACTGATCAAAAGAGGAGAACTTTGTATATAAAACCCAAACAATCCTGACGCAATCAAAATTGAACTGTTGTGCACATTTTCTTGTTGATGATGGAATCACCAGTATCTTCATATTGAGCTTTTCATGAGGATCCTTCTGAAAACTGTTTTATCCTTTCAGGTCCCCTTGACCATTATTTTGCTGATTGAGGGAAATAACTTACCAGAATAATGTAAGCATACTTCAAACGCTTTATGTATTGAAAGGCTGCAGATCTTTATGCTTGCCCTTTCAATTTTTGTGTTTGACAGTGAAAACTGGGCCAGATAAAAGTGTTAAGAGGTTTCCTTCTGTTATCTGGTGTTCCCTTTTCATCTTGCTGACCTCTGCACATCATCCAGATTACTATCTCAAGTTACAGAAGGCTCAATCCTTGGAGGTTTCAGATGGCAGCTATAGATGAGATTTCCCAATATTGATTCCCTCTCCCCTCATTTCTTTTCTTTCCACATCTAGATCATATCTTTTTGAATTATGAGCCGGCACAGTTTTCTTGATATGCCAGATTGCACTAGAACCATGTAGCACTGGACTCTGGGTTATCAATTAGCAGCAGACTTACACTACTGTCAACCAGATATTTCTTCTTCTGCCGGAAGCATCTTCACTCACAAATAACCTGTGGAGATACAGAACCTGCTGCACTGTAGGGAATGCTGTGCTCCTGTTTTTTTGAATGGATGTTAGTAGGAGGAACAAAACTAATGTCCTTCAGAACTGGCACAGATGTTGTTGAAGTCACTTTTGACAGGGGAGGTACCTGATGGGAAAGACAAAAATTACTCTGAGTTCTGCTTCAAGCCTTTGCTTCCATGATAAACAGATAAAGAAATCTGGTGCATAAGAAGGCAGCCAAATTCCTACATGTAATTCACTTATTTCTCCCTCTGAGGAGGAGCAGTAATGAAGACAGGTCCAGCCTTGGAAGAACAGTCATCTCCTTGCATCTCTAGTCAGCCTAGAGGTCAGACTGGAGACTCCAACTAAAAGCCAACTTCAGTCTTTCCATGGTTCAGTGTTCTTTTAGCTTAGGTACTCTGCCTCCAGCCCTCATCCAAAATCTTCCTCTTTTAACAGCAGTATTGAACCTGGGGATATTTACAGGGGTACATGGTCACTGATCTTGCTATGAGTATTTGAATGGATAAAATTAAACATATTCATGGAACTGAGCTGGATATATTTGTGGATATTGGTACAGTCTTTTCCCCATCCTACCTTTCCCATCTCTACAAATGTTTCAAGACTTTTAAAATTTTGGTTTTGCCACTTCTATTTCAATTACTACTTTTGCATACTGCTACAGCCCTTCTCTTTCTAATTGATTACTGTTTTGCAGTGGCCACTGATACAGAAATAAAATTATTTGTGACCATTTCCTATGCTCATCAAGAAACCATCTTGAAAATGACTGAAAAAAGAGGTTCTTTTTGGTGTGTCAGCAGTGGCTTGCAATTTTTGAAAAGGAAAGGTAACTGTTTGAGCAGTATCTGTCAATGTTCAGAGACTGCCTCAAGGATGAGTCACTAGGGCTGGCAAATGCCACCTTAAAATTCCAGAAGGCTGTTTTTCTCCTTTCTGTTTGTCATTATAGAGAATGAAATATTACCTTTATGTAATTTTCATGTATTAGCATTGCCCTCCCCTATACTGCACTCCATGAAAATTGTATTTACTACTGTTATTCATATGATCAAAGGTGTATTGTTAATGTTAAAAGTTACAGAAAATTTTTATCAGAGATGGTAAAAACCTATGCAGCCTCTGACAAAATCTGCAGAGCCTTGAAGGACCAAGTTAAATATACTTAGCTCAAAAATTCAGTACAAAGGATATTTTCAGCTATATGAAGGCCAACACATGCAATTTTGTGAATGCTAACCATAAAGAGACTGTAGATGCTCTTCTCATATAAATATATCTATATATGTGTGCCTAATTTTACCCTTGGTACATACTCATCTTTTATTCAAAAGAATGGGAAGGCAGAGTAATTGGAATGACTTAAAGCTTTAGTACAGTCCAGATAAGAGGGTGAGGGACTGGCTGAGCTGCCACACTTAACAGGTTACGGTCCAGAGGGCAGCCAGTCACCAGTGATGCAGCTTGGGGGCTGATCCTGGGGCAGTACTGGTGAATCTGTATTCCTCTTTAGTGATCTGGATGGTGACATTGATGGTGGCACCAGCAGCTGTCGATGACACAGAACTGGGAGGAGCAGTTGATACACTGCAGGGACATGTTACCACTCAGAAAGACTTCAACAGGTACAAGAAATGGTCTGAGCATTATGAATTTCCGCAAAGGCAAATAGCACGGCCTGCACCTCAGCAGCAATAACCCCATGCCCCAGTACAGGCTGGATGCAGTCTGGCTGGAAAACAGCTTTGTGGGCAGGGACAGTCCATTTTCACTGTGTGAGGGATCAAACACTGAGCCAGGTTGCCCAGTGAGGCTCTGGAGTCTTCATCTTTGGAGATACTGAAAACCCAGCTGGACACAGCTGAGAGTCATGCGCTGAAGCTGATCCTGCTCTGAACAAGGACTTTGCAGTGGGTGATCTCCAGAGGTCCATTCCAACACCAGCCATTCTCTGTTTCTCTGTTACTTTGCAAATATCAAAGAATACTGGTTGGCATGGTCATGAACTTAGCCAAACCCATCCCGGGCTGCATCCAAACAATCGTGCCCAGCAAGTTGAGGGAGGGGATTCTGCCCCTCTACAACACTCTCATGAGCTCCCGCCTGGAGGGCTGTGCTCAGCTCTGGGGCATAAAAATTAGGAAGGACAGGGACCAACTGGAAGGACTTTTTAAAGGGCATCTAGTGACAGGATAAGGGAGTATGACTTTAAACTGAAAGAAGGTAGGGTTAGATTTAATATTAGGAGTAAATTCTCTACTGTGAGAGTGGTGAGGCACTGGAACTGGTTGCCCAGAGAATTTGTGGCTTCCCATCCCTGGAAGTGTTCAAGTCAAGCTTGGATGGAGCTTTGAGCCACGTGACTAATGCAAGGTGTCCCTGGTCCATGCAGGGGTGTTGGACTAGATGATCTTTAAAAGTTCCTTTGAACTGAAACCTTTATATGATTTTATGATTCTATGGACTATTTTGAAATTATATATAAAGCATAAAAAGACAAAGCAGCAGCAGAATTTAGGAGCTAAAGTAGTCATCCTTTAGACAAAACTCCTGGAAAATGCACTAATGTGATGGAAAATGCTAAGCTCCTGAAAGGTTTTTACACCAGGCCATGCAATATAATGGAAAATTATATCACTTCCACAGATACGAGAATGGGATACTACAAAAAATTTAGGCAAAGATTTTAATGTGCTATGAAATGTGAAAGATTTCTAGTATGATTTTCATAAAGCCATACTTTTTCTCATTAGCAGACACTTGGCTTCCTCACATCATTCAGATCCTCAACAGTAGTGCTAGCATTCATTTTTTTATTGCTATTACTTTTGGCTTTCTTTTACTTTCACTGGTTTAAAAAAATGAAACTCACAATAATGATAAACTCAATTCAGAGCTGTTGTATCCAGTTACTAGAGCATGCATTGTATCTGTCATGGTCTTTTAGGCTTCAGAGAACTGGGAAATGCTTTTAGTCTTTGTGACTCTTTATAGAGGGTGCATATATTACTGTCTGGTTTTATACACACTTCATGGGAGTGCAGTTCTTTTTTTACTCTCTGGTATTCTCTCTGAGGCATAACTGCTAAAAACACTATTTAACTTCAAGTCAAGTGCAGGATGGCTATGCAAGATGAGAGATAAAAGAGTTAGGGTTTTTTGAAATATGGTTGGCATAAGAACTTTCTTTCAAAAATAAATTTAAAAAGTAATAAAAATAAAATAATAAAATAAAATAAAATAAAATAAAATAAAATAAAATAAAATAAAATAAAATAAAATAAAATAAAATAAAATAAAATAGATAAAACTCACCCACTGTTCTACAAGGTCACCTGAAATTGTGCTTAGCCTGCGTGATAGATATTTGACAATGAGGCAGGCGTCTGATTTTCTCATTGGTGGAATTACACAGGCAGTGCATCATCTTCTGTAAAACTCTTCTGACATGCTTCCCCAGACACAAAGCACAGAATCTATTTGCCAGCCAAGAAATTGCTGTAAGTGAACCTCAGGCTTCAATGTGCTTGGTATTGGAGAGTATTTGAATGCTGTACATGCTGTGGTTTAGCCAGTCCGTGCCTTCCCTTTTTGAGGAATTCTGACATTAATTAAGAATCTTCCATTAAATCTAAACCAGTTCTTACTCTCAGTAAGAACAATATGTAAAAAAGCAACTGTGTGTGTTTTCATGATTAATAGTTTTCTTCTACAATTTTAAAACCTGCATGAATCCAGTGATTGTCTCCATTATTTATTTTTACAGTAAACCAGGTATGCCAGTGATCAAACAATGCACAGCAACTGGAGAAAAAAGATCCAGACTATGTAACAGCTTCTCATTCTTCATTTTGATGTTTCTCTAACAACCATCAGGTAACGATAAGTATTTGGTTTCCACCTCTTTCATCCTTTGTTTTATGAAAAGCTCTAAAAATATAAGAGTTATGGTTAAACAGAGAGGCTATCTGAAACTTCAGCAGGTGCTGTGGCATTTTCTGCTATAAAACTGCACTTGTTCAGGAGGGCTTCTGTTACATTATAGCAGGATGCTATTTATGTACATTTATTTCTCCTCTAAAAGTTTGCAAAGGGCAAACTAGGTAATGTGATTAAGTGGCTGAACACAGTAAAGGTTCCAAAAACTAGGTCATTATTGAGATTAACGACTGGATTAAAAGGATTTAGGAGAGTGGTAGGATTTTAATTTGCATATTACTCCAAAGACCTTTGACTTATGTAAAGCCTTCTCTTAAAGACTATCAAGCCAAAGTATTACATCAAGCAATTTAGTTGTTGCAAATTACTCTTGCCTGTTTTTTGACCTTGCGTGTTATTACCCATATTTCTACCCTGGAATTATTTTTCATAATTCAGCACTTGGATTGCTCCTTTGGATGTGGCAAATGTGAAAGAGATAAGTTGCAAAATAATTAAATCTTATTAAGTATAAGCTATGGGATTCTTGAAGGATTTTACCTGAGAGCATTTTAGCCAGCTGCTAAAAAAGGAGATCTTGTTTAACAGCAGAAACCAGCAATTCAATCAAAATTAAGTCTTCCTCAAAAGTTTCCCAAATTTATATAGATTAATCTTTGTGCTCCTCTACAAGAGTATACACAGATGTTTTGGTGTATGAGAAATGTATCTTAGAGCTCAATCCTATAACTGCTTTGGGCATTCAAGCTTCAGCCTCTGCATGGCTGAAGTCACCTATTTAGCATTAGCTAAAGGAAAAAATTAGTTTTCGGGGTTACTTAGTACAAAAGTCCCTCCATTGGCAGCATGTGTTTGTGTTTCACCTTATGTGAGAAGGTTGCTTATGGCATTTGTATGAAAGGAGGATGATGGGGCGCTTTCCTGTGGGCAATTTAGCACAGACAAACGTGATTGTGGGAAAGAGGACAGATGACATTCTGGGGATGAATGATTCTGTAACACACAACATTGGTGACAATAAGCAAAATAGGCAAAAAGGTCCTAGTACACCACAGGGTTAGAAAAAGTAAATAACCTTAGCATTTTCATCAGAAGTTCAGCACATCACAGCAAATACTTGCAGATCATATTTTTATAAATCATAATCTTTATTATCGAGTCACTTGGGTCTGAAAAGAATTGTATTTATTTTTATGAACCTCTAACCTGACAAATGTTCTTACTGTTTTACTGCTCTGCTTTTAAACAGTATTACTTTAAAATGTCTGCCTCCACTGGCCCATCCAGGGTTGGGATGATGTCATTTCAGAAATTGCTTCAATCACCCTCAACCTCAAAAGTACAAATTCTACTCAAAAGTGCTGACAACACTGATGTACCTGAAAAACAGATGAATATGTGGTATTTGGGATGATTACATGATCTAAGAGATTCATGTAAATGTGTTACTCATAACATGTAAGTTTTTTTCTGGGTAAATCAATTTTAATTATGCACTGAGTGAATCAATACAGAATTAAGGTCAAGGAATAGTCCAATATTTTGAGTTGAGATTTATTGTTCAGGAGTTTTAGTGTCAAGATATCACTTGTGCAATGTGGTTTGAGTCTACCAGTAACGTTTAGATATTAAAAATCCTAAACTAAAACGTACAATTCTTACATTTAAAAAATACCAGAGCTGCTCTCAGAAGCCAGCTTCAGCTCTAAAAAACTGTAGCTTTCAACATTTCTTTCTGTCAGGACTTTTGTGGTTGAGCTGTGATGAGGAACACAGCTTTTCTACCTCCTGGCTTCATCCACCTAATTTTGCTCGTAGTCAAGCTAGGTTTCTATTTCTACAGCATTCAGATTTCATCAAATGTTTTCTCTCTAAAAATATACTTCTTCTTCCTTTCCTTAAGCACTTTCCCACTGTAATTACAGAAAACGACATTGTAAATGTGCATTGTGAAAAGGTGTCTCCACATTTATAAATCTGGTCTCTAAGGTCCCAAGGCCGGAAGAAGATAGAAGGATAAAAATATATAGAACAAAGGTTATGTGGTAAATTGACCTGACTAATGCCTCTGCTTCTGACCAGGTGCTAGATTTGGATCCCAGGATTTATTTATTTTTTTCCTGTTCTACTTAATTATTAACCTTTGACTTTAAAATGTGAGGATCACAATGCAGGCTGCCTCAGTTCAAGACAAGAGCTCAATATCCAAGGTGCAAATTTAGCTCCTCTGTGTTGTTTCCTTATCCTCCTCTGGAGACTTGGCTGTAACATCTTCAGAAGGAGCTGTGGGGAGCTGGCCCTATCCAAAAGCGCAGACAGCCTTCGAACTTTGTCAGACTGAGGAGATGTGCAGGCCAGGAATCCTGCTCATCCTAGGAAAAGTGCCCTTGCCACTAAGCTGCAGCATTAGAAGTAATTTGTAGTGATAAGCTGTTGCAACTACCTTTCATGGAGAGTCACATCTCGTTGATTTCCTTTGGACATGTCGTGAGGATTGCTAGCAGATCACTCCCTTGAGGGGATTCACCCTGAGAAGTGCCATGCTGCTGGATTCCCTTCAAGTTTGAACGGAAGATAGAGGCTGAAAGGTCCAACTGCGATGCTCATTGTCCCATAGAAAACAGAATTTTAGCTACCAGGAAAGCTTAGATGCACAAAAGTAATTTTTGACTGAATTGCATTTATTCCATCTGGTTTTCTTTTGACAATTTTTCAATTTTTCCATGGGCAGGGCCATGTTCCTCTTACCAAAGGTCGTGATCTTGACTGGGAAGAAGAGCTTGCAAAAGCACAGTGTTCTAAATGTGTCTCTGTTCCCTCAGACCATCCACTTTATATTCTCTATACATCTGGATCAACAGGTTTGCTCAAGATAAAGGACTATACAACTTTATTATTAGGTTTTCTTGGCTTCAGTCGCTGTTTCTTGCTCCAGCAGAGGTTTCTGTTTAACGAAGGATTAGATTATTTTCTCTGCTAAATGAAGAAATAGCTAATGATATTTCTTTTACTTTGAGCATCAAAACAAGCATTTCAATGCAGAAAATCAGGATCATTTTAAGAGAAGATTAATTGTTTTTTAATTACTAATTCTTACTACAGAAATCTATAAGGAAGTAGTCCTGAAAGAATAATTAGTAAATATCAGTTATAACAATGCTACAGATCAACAACTTCATAACTCTGGATTAAGGAAATCTTCTTTTAAAATAATGAGAGATAAACCACAATTTTTCACCATCATTCTTGCACACATTATATTTTGGAAGGAAATTCCTGGTTTCTCTCCAACTGTTTCAGATCTCTGAGGCAGGGAAAAGTGGCCTCAACAGAGTCAGTGGAGAAAATCAATTCCAGAAAAAATCCCCATGCTGCTAGATGACTAGTGAAGTCAAAGTGTTCAGCCAATGATGGCTTAAGCAGCTTGGCTGATACAGCTGATAAACATGCTGATAAACTCAGAAAGCTTGCTATCAGAAAAAAAAGAAAAATTCAAGGTACTACTTGAAGAAATTTGTTCTTCAACCAAATGTATTTAAAATTTTTCATGCATAGGACACAGAAAAGAAAAAAATATTTTTTATTTTTTTTAATGAAAACAAGTTTTCTCACAAGAAGCAGCCACTTTAAGTAACAATGCAATATCTCTAGCTTCCCTCTTACACAAAAATAATTATAGATTTTTAAAAAATCAGTTATGCACATCATAAACTTCATCAGGGCAACATAATAAGAGCTCGAGCTCACAGGAACTGTGCAGTACCATTGGAAATTTAACATTTGGACTTCTCAGTAGCTCCAGCGGGTCTCAAGCAGCCCCAATATCTTGATGTTTTATTCAACCATCTAGACATAAAAGGCCAGCTTTTCCAAGATTCTCAGGATAACTCAAGAAGATGTCAACAGAAGATTTCTGGTAGAAACCAGACCTGTTTGTATCATTTTAGGATGTTTATTGGTTTGGGTTTCGAACGGTGAAGTTTTATGTGTTTATCTGCTTGTGTGTTTTGGTGGGGGTTTTGTTTATTTATTTGTTTGGGTTTCTTGTTTTGTTGCTGGTTTGTTGTTTTGTTGGTTTTTGTTGTTTTTTTTTCTTTTTTTTCTTTGTTTTGTTTTTTGTTTTTCTGGTTTTTTGTTTTGTTTTTTTTAAAATCCCACATGTACAGGAATATTTGGAAGTGCTAAATTGTGGCCAAGAATTTCTTCCCCAAACAATTTCTACTCCACAGAGAGGATTCACTGACCTTTACATATTTAGTAGTTGGGTTTTTCACCAAGATAGATGACTGCATTTCCTGTAGCAGGTAAGTGGGCAGGCCACTTCCAGAGAAAAATTAATTCCAACCTGGTTTAGATACCTTTCTTAGGATAAACTGTATCACTGTCAGGAAGTTTTTGTTACTTCTCATTAACTCTCACTTTTAACTTCTAGATGGCTAAAGTTAGGTGAATCCCATATGAAAGGACAGCTTAAATGATTAATGGAATAAACAGAAAGGTGAGAAGAAACAAGAACGGAGTTTTTAAAAATATGTTTCAGAATTGATCAACAGAGTGTGTATCCCTTATCACATCAGTACCCGAAACTGCATTTTTTTTTGCAAATGTGTTTAATTACTTCAGTTGGAATGCAGAGAGCTTCTATTAGCAGGAGGAAGCTGGGATTTGCCGCTCAAATTCACCCTGCTAGTCAGAAAATTCCTTGTATTACAGAAATTAATTAAATTGGCTGCCTTTTCTTTTGACAAAAGGTAATGCAGATTACAGATTATTTCCATCAGGATAGGTTTTCATATCAATTTACAACTGGTCTGACCATATTATATTTTGAAAATGCACACAAACCTGCACATTTCTCCAAACTCCAGTTGCAGAATGGAGTGGCTTCCAAACATAATTGCATCACTTTAAGTTTCTCTGCTTATTTTACTGAGTGTGAACATGTGATATATAAATTGTATCTAAAATGTTGGAAGAAGGAGCAAAAGCATAATGAAAATGATTTCACATGATACAGTAGGTGTACTTATGCCATAGGGCAATGTGTGGATCTCTCTCTCTCTCCTCTCTTCTCCCCTTCCGTAGCCATTATATTCAAAGAGGAAAAAATCAATAAGGGTCACGCATCTTTCTTTTATTTATTAACTAATTAAATTACCTCAGATGAAATACTGATGTTTCCAACTATATGTTTTAACGCTTCCCACGAGTGATTTATATTGTGGGATTTACAGGCCACTAATTTTACTCACCAGGGTCTGATATATTGTTTTACAACAAAAAAAAAATAATCTCAGAGAGATGTGATTCATTGTAGCCTGCTATATGTTCACACTGCACAGCTGAATTATAGCCTTGGGTAACCATCTCACACAAAAGGAGAGCAATTTCTGTGGCTCTGTATCCTCTATGCAGAGATCAACAGTGTGATCCAAAACATCACTTGCACAAAAGATCCCAAAGGATTAGGCAAAATCTTAACTGTGGACAAGGCATTCTTTGAGTATCTGCCTCCATAATTTATTAAACAAATCTCACATTGCAGAAAAGAATTTATGTGGATACATGATTCTTTCTCTCTCTTGACAGAAGAAGGGAAATCAAACTATAAAAAGCTTAAGGAAATATGAAGGATGCAAAATTAAGCCAAGCTGAGTCAGGAAAGTCAAACTTGTCACTGTAATTCATGATGGTTTGGGAGTGGGGGGCAGTGTCACTTTTGTTTTAGTTTAGTGAAACGAGCACATTAGGCAAGGCCTTCTGGCTTATTTTTTTCACCTTAGATTTGTCTTTTCCTGTCAATATGGTGATTCAACATCAAAAGATTAAATTCAAGAATCAAAATTTAAAAGGCTGGTGATGTACCTGTCAAAGGTAAAGACTAAATTTGCACACTTATACAGAGGGAACTCCAAACAGAGACACCTTTATAGTAATTTTACCTGCAAAAATAGAAGTTACAGATATAAATGGAAAAAAAACCCTCAGTTTTGTAGTTGAAGACAGTTGTTCTCTTTTATACTTTTTCTTAACACTTCTAAATACTTTTACCACATCACAATCAATTCAAACACAGTGAAAAAATTTATGAGAGCCAAGGTGTTATTTGTTGCCGCTTCTCTATTTTTTCAGTTTCCAATTCCATCAACACCAAAAAATATTGTTAATTTTCCTCATCTGCCAGTGTTCTCATATGAGATATTACAGAAAACAAGAATCTTGACATTTCAATTGGTATGTTTTAGGCTACATCATGAGTTGGATATATATTTAGGCTATTAATTTCAAGGTAATCATTAATTAATTGCCTTCATAAGGCTGTTGATAACTTTATTAACTTAGTACCTCAGCACAATGCTCTCATCAGTGTTGTTTGTTACCCCAAAACTCCTCTTCAATATATTTACAAGTGTTACTGAGGCTATGTGATATGCCAGCATACCAAGACAGTCTGGGTGAGATTGATCACACAAAAGTTTCAGTATCTATGATTCAGATATCTCCTTTATCAGGTAATTTTATAGAAAATTGAGAGAAATATGTGCTCTTAGGGAATTATTAATCTGACCTATCTACTTTGGGATGAAAGAAATCATGTCTTTCTCTTTCTTTTGTCTATAAAGGGACTCTGGACTTCAGACAGACATCCTTCAAGGGCTGTGTGATGAATTCTGACATCCCTGGCCTTGTTCAGTGTAGGGTGGAATGAGGCTCTTTGCTCCAAATGCATTGAGCACAGGTTCCACAATTCTGGGATTAGAATCTAGGGTAGCTTTGAGCATTTGCGTAATCTTAGTCCCACCAATAAAAGGGTACCCTTTAAGAAAATATCAAGAGCTTTGTAAGAGGTACTAGAAAGCACTTTTTAGTCACTATGGTTCTGCAGAGTTAATAAAAAGTGAATTCAGCACCAAAGATCTTTTCAGTGCTGTTTACATTTCTTTCTCTGACAGTTTACTGCCCAGATTGAGCTCCACTGAACATATTGGAAACTTTTCATTTGCGACCTCTGCAAAGAAAGAATGAATTTCTCTTTGAGATGCTCATTCTGAGGGCACAGAATTACTCCCCAGTTTCTTGGACACATCAGCAAAATTGAGTGCTTGGAGACTTCATGCAAAGGACTAAAGGCATCTTCTGATACATTAGACTAAATTATCGACTAGATCATGTCTTTGGGGTTTTTTTAATTCATGTCCAGT
Organism: Pardalotus punctatus; assembly: GCA_013400915.1. Classification (NCBI taxonomy): domain Eukaryota; kingdom Metazoa; phylum Chordata; class Aves; order Passeriformes; family Pardalotidae; genus Pardalotus; species Pardalotus punctatus. The sequence continues at coordinate 652,043 of VZTX01022490.1, read as the reverse complement.
GTGTGAATTCCTACCCAGTTTCTGCTCTTTCACTCTTGAAGGCATCCAGAAGATATTTGGAATGGGTTTAAAACAGCTTTGAAGTTCTTTCTAATTTTTCTGTTCTAGAAAAGCACATTGCACTGATATTTGCACAGCGAAATTTCTATTTGAAACATTGTAGTCATGTAGAGAACTTACGTTTTTGACCCTCTTGAAGCTCCCAGAGTGTTATTTCAGGTTTGTAGGGTGGAAGAACTTGAAGTTGTTCAGGAATAGATTTACCTTGAAATTTATGACCTTATGCTGACCATTGGGTTGGTTCTACACACATACACAACAACAGCAAAGACACATTGGCCAAAGAAACCTTATTCATTTTAAACTCAGAAATTTCAGAAAGTAGTTTACTGCATGTGAAGTCATCTTGTAATCTTAGAATGTGTGGTAAAGAGTTCAAATATCAATGTGCATTTCTAGTGTGAACAAATATGTATATTAAAGTGTGAGTACATGAAAAAGATTGGGTACCAAGTAAAGAAGGATTGGTTGAGTACTACACAAATGCCAAACAAACAAAGAAGCCTGAGAATCTGACCATTCATCAAAGGGATGAAAAATTATAAATAGGTACCCAGTGTTTACCAGGAAATTAGGTTATGTAGAATAAAACATGTCTGATGCTTCAAACCAGATATGGGCTGCTCAAAAAATTGTTTTCTGTACCTAGTCCTGCCTTCACATCTCCATACACTCAAAAATCCTACCAATTATGAGCAATTCCTCATTAGTATGCACCTGACAGAATCCTAGGACAATACCAGGCTTGAGATGCAAAACGCTAAAGAGGATATCAATTATTTGCCTTAATCATTGTCATTCATAGCATTTAAACAATACTCTCTCTAATGCTGAGAACCTGTTCCTGAACTCAAACTGCATAATTACCTACACTATTGCTATTTTAAATTACTTTTCTTTTCAAATCATCAAGTCAACCAGTAAAAATGAATTTTCACTAGGAGATGAGCAAACCTCTCATCTACCCTTCAGTAATAAGGCTGGCACAGATTTTAGATCTAAAACTTGTTTAAAGCAACACTGTGCTTTAAAATTGGTTCTATACAATGGGTAGTAAGAACTCTGCAAAAGCCCAAGCCTATCTATATGGTACACAAACTGTGTTTTTGGATGGATTCTGACTCATATTCAGATATCACCAGACATTTCCTGTCAAATCCAAGGCTAATTGTAGGTCAGGCAAAAGACAGGCAGTGAAATAATTACAGGTTAAAGAAGGGAACATAAAAATACTGTGCAAAATTAGAAACACAAAGTTGACAGGGAGAGGATGGTGATGTCCTTTCCATTGATAATTGTGATGTCTATCAGTACTGGACTGAGGTGCTTCCAGCCCCTCACAAACACCCTGTCACTATTCTTTATTCCCTTCAGATTGTCCAGCTTTGGGTACCCCAGGATTAGAACTCCAGAATGATTTTAAATCTTTCAAAGAAAAAGATTATGAGACATAGAGAAGAAGTGGGAAACAAGATGAGTACAAGTCAAAGAGTTCAAAAATGCAGTAAATTATGAAAAAATGGTTGAAATAACAGAAGTTCTGACAGAATTTCACACTCAGAAGAGCCAATGGAAGACTACACAGGCAGATGACATGGGATTTACTGCTGGTTTCAATAGGACTACATAAGGCCACTAAACTACAGGTTTTTAACTAGGGATAGTCTTCAACTATCCTTAACAACTATTTATGTTATGTTCCCATACCAGAGAATTATGAACTAAGATGGAGCTTTTATTTTTATCTTAATATCCTTTTGCTATTGAACTCTTCACATTAAACATCATTCTGTGCCTGGCAGTTCAATAGTGTAATTTGTAAAATATAGCTTACTCTGAAGATTGCTAGTATATGTTTCAGGCTGATAAAGATTCCTTCCCAGCTGCTTCCCATTCACAGACAGTATGTGTGGCCTTCCCTAAAGAGGATGGAAAATGTGATACTATATCCCACCACCACATGCCTTATGCACACTTTATGTGTTTATGATGGGGTTTTGCCTCTGGTTGCTAAAAAGCATGTTTTTTTGAGACACTGCTTCTTGAATATATCTATGGGTTTTGTTACTCTTATCGTTGCTGTTGTTTATCCTGCTATTTAAGAAAGCATTCATGGGGCTTCATATGGCAGACAAAACTGCAAAACTTCTTTGCAAGTTTATACTGGAAGTTCTTTGTTACTATCATTATTCTAAAAGAAACTGCATCCCAGTGGGCTCAGCAAGTGTGTGAAATCTAGTGCTATCAACAAATCGGTCATCTCACACTGCCCTTTAACTGCTGGCTCCACTGTCAGCCGTAATAAAACGAGGTGACAGACCTTGGGAGGTAAGCCAGCCATTGATTCACTCCGGATACCTGACTGTGCTGGCTGATGTGTGATCCCTTGGTGCCACAGAGATAAAGTGCAAATTGTTTTTTAAAAATGACTGCCAGGAGTGGAGCGGATGCTTTTTCCAGAATGTCACACCCACTGAGCTGTGACACACAGCCAAGCTTTGCTTCCCCTACCAGACAGAGGAATTAGGTTTATGTTTTACAGAAAAATTCAATATCAGCCCAGCATTGGGTTGATTTAGTTATTTTTAAATAACTCATCTTGTCCTCAGTACTCTTCCAGAAACAGACAAGTTAACATTTTACCTGCTGGTAACTCAGTGACCAAAGAAATAGCTTTTCAAAAGATGGTGAACCATAGGGTGCATTAAACACACATCCTCCCAGTTTGTCTCTATTTTCACACTCCAATATACAGGGCACTGCATCAGTGTTCCGCTATGCTCATAAAACATTCAGCTCAAGAAGAGACTCTGAGGTCACCTGCCCCCCGCAAACAGAGTGAGCATATTCATCTCTTGCTGACGGCAGAGGAATGAGGTCACTGTCCCTCACCATTCTCTGCTTTCTGGGCTGCTCTGGGTCTAAATTCACCCCAATAATATCTGGCCATTTAGCTGGCAGTGGCAAGCCATGGGAATACTAAGACACATAAAGCTCTTGGGCTGCAAACCACTGGGGGATGGCAGAGCATTCCAGAGAAGGAAGCAAGTCTTGGCTTGTTCTCCTGCAGGCAGCTGCTCTGGACTCCATCACTGTCAGGCTACTGTATTGCCTTGGCTTTTGGTTTTATTTCGTAGGACATACCCATTTATACAGAGGAACTGCTTCTCCAGTAGCTTGGAAACATAGTATTTTTGATTGCCTGGCCTGGAGAAGCTTTTTATTTGCATAACAACATCTTGCTCAACTACTTTGCCATTTAAAATGTCTTCGTGACAACAGAAGACCACTTCTCAGCCACACATATCTGTGGAATAAATTTAAATAATCTTTACATTTGAGGGGTTTCTATCCTACAATTCAGATTCCCTGACACAGATTCCAAGCAGTTTAAGACACCCAAAGGAAGGAATTAAATGGAAATATCACAAAATAGAAAAATAAAGGAATAAATACTACTATTTTCTGCAAGGGAGTGAGCTGCTTCCTTTGGTTATCTCCTCTGAGTTTCATCTGTTCTATACATCTGCTTGTACTGTTGGCTTCTTGGGCAGGCCATGTCTCTTGCTATGTTCATCTAGGTGCACAAAGCCAAACTCAACAGCATTAAAAATGGGCATTAAATTAAAAATTGTATGGAAGGGTCCCACTCCAACTGGGTATTGGACAACCCACACAACTACACAGAAACCTCAGTATTACCTGGAATTTCTGGTGCTAACACAAGTGAAAAAGACAAAATGATGGAAAAAAGAAGAAGAGAGAAATGGCAATGACACTCATCAAACAGAACCAAGACCATAATTTTTAATAAAAAAAGGAGTGTAGGCAAATTACTGCATCACTATATGTGGTTCAGCTTCAATCATGGTCCAGAAAAGAGGTGAGAAGCAGGATAGGAATAAAAGAGGCAAATAACAGCCTTTGAGAGAAAATGAGAGAACATGCTGAAAGATGCAGACTATGCAACAGGAGCAATTACAGCATGCCCAGTGGGTTAGGAGGAAAGGCGGTCACAGTGCCACTCACCACTGCCCAGGGAAATTGCTTTGGCATAGTTTCCTATTACCTGCTTAATTTCACTTTGCTTGAAAATGGCAAAAGCTTTACAAGATTCTCTGTTACACTCAATGCTGAAAAGAAGCTACTAAGAGGGAAAACTTGTACTAGAGATAGAAAACAGAAACAAGAAGCTGAGAGGCTTGCCAAAACAGGCATAGATGTGAAAACACAACTGCAGGCAAACATGCTCCTAAAACATAATTGTAGAGCACTCCCAAGAAAGAGGTCATCCATGATTTAAGTGACCAGCTGCCATGTCCCCAAGGAGCACCATGGGCAGTCTCTCATTATAGAATCCAGCTATGAGAAAAGGGTTTTTTTCCCTGCTTTTCCAATTTTCTTGGAGGGAAGGAGATTAAATAATTTTGCAGCTTAATAAAATTGAAGAAAAAAATCCTGAAAACAACCCCTACACAACTATTTCCTTTAGTAGTTAGAAAAATTAAATTTAATTATGAAAATGAAGAACTACAAATTATCTTCACACATAAGCCAAGATCAAGGCTGCCAAAATTCATAACCTGTATTATATTTATTTAACATCTAAAATATTGATAATATGAAACAGCTCCAGTCAATTTCCAAATTACAGGGAGAATAAAACCAGGTGTTGCTAAATAAGAATAGCACCTTTGCCCAAAACTTGGTCTGAACCCACACCAAACATCATCTGAGGTGGAGATAATTCTACTAATGTTTTAATTGCCACATGTCTCTTTACAGCTCCTGGAATAAGAGGCTGGAGTGCCAAAAATGTCCTGAAACCCATATCAATGTAGTTATGAGAATGTTTTCCACTAAAACTTTTCAGAGTCCAGCTGACTTCTGATTCTACTGAAACAATTACCAGCACAAGCAGGGGACAGACAGTCCCATACACAGACTGGAATTCAGAGTATAAAGCAGCACAAAAGGGAAGGTTTTCTCACCTGCCTTTTTTACCGCGGGCTGTATTTTATGCTGAAAACAGGAAGGATGAAGAAACAAAGGAGATTGATAGCTTGATTTCTATTTTTTCTTCCTCCCCCTTCCATATGTGAGAATATCTTGTGCACAAGTCCTTTATCAAAATTATTTCACACAATTCACTCCCCCCACAACCCTTTTGGAGGTTCTCCTGTCCTTCAGTGCGTGCTGTTGCAAGGACAATCTCAGCAGCTCTGGGAATGCAGCTCCTCCAGAGTCTCACAGTTCCTCTCAGCATGGCAGAGCACTGTGCTCTCTCAATGCAGAGAAATAGAAACACGGCACTTCAAGGGTACTTAACCCAAGACCAAAGTAGTGAAATAATTGTGCCCTTGAGTCACAAAATGGCTTTGGTTTTGGGCTGGCAACTTTATATTATGAAAAATACGTCCTGAAATAATGCCTGAGAGGTAAATGGCAGCCTGGGTGCGAGATGGGGTACTGTGCATTTCAGCAGAGAAGTGTTTGGCTGTGAGTTGAAAGCAGGGCTTATTGTGTGCCCTTGAGTAAACAAAGCTATAATGGGTTATTGAGACTGCTGACTTCAAATAAACAATGCTCTCTGTGTAAGCATGACATTTTACAACCACGAAGCCTGAGGCATGGATGCTTATTATCATATGTCTTTCTATCAGCTCATTTTATGTAATGCTCTTGAAAGAACACCACAGAAACATGCAGTGTGTGAAGGGAACAGAGCTGAGCTATGTGGATTGGACTGTCACCAAATATTGGCATATGCCACGATGATGGCCAAGGAACAAGAAATCTAGGACAACACTTTTGAAGTAGCAGCAACTATAAATTAGCAATGTAATTTTTTCCCAAAGGTGCACCCTCTCAGGGAAATTTTCAGACTGGAATGTAATCATCTGGAGATGGTACAGACATACAAAAATCTTTACAGTTATGCTCACTCATTGGACCAAATTCACACAATGAACTCTTTTTCAATTCAACTTCAACAATTCTTACCATAAACAATACCAACACCCTTCTTTGCCAACATGTTGGAGAAGAGAAAGTTTTACGGATTGTATGTGAATGGCTCCCATATGCTGGGTGTCTTTTCTGTATGCTGTCACCTCTAAAGTTTTCACAAGCAGTTTGCCAGTTTCTTGTAGGATCAAGATGCAGTGAAAAATGTTACTTCATTTTTCACCTGGTTAATATTTAGGTTTAAAAGATGGCCAATTAGAAGAATTTATATAAATCATCTATTGGTTGAGATTTTCATGACTTTAAACACTTCAAAGCATATCTCTAGAAGGAAACTTAGCCTCCTTGTCCCATTTCTCATTCCTGTCACAGCCTGAACAAGCAAAAATGCTGTCGTCTTCCATTCGTGTTTACTTAAAGGTGCTGGAATGGGACTGGATTAATCTTGTGCCATGGTCAGTTCTCGTTTCTGTCTGTGGATAATGAGTTATAGCAAAAGCACAACAGTAGTGACTCTTATTATAGACTCATTCTGGGCACAGAGGAATAGTAAGACCAGAAAAGCAGATTAAAAAATAGAATCCACTTTATGAAATTTTCGAAGACATGGGGAAAGTAAAGATAAAATTAATCCTTTTGGGAGTAAAAATTTTCCTGAAAATTAAGGGAAACCTCTTGTCAATCAATGTTATATCAATGACAGCAGTGACATGACAAATGCATATGTGACAGGGTTTCATCTGCAAACAAATAAGCTCATGAAGAATCATACCAGAGACCAGTGCAAAATATCTTCCTTGATCCCACTGTGTGTGGTAACCCCCTGACTTGCAAAATTGAATGCTGAATCAGACAGGGTTAAAAGCAAAAGCTTTGACTTGGCAATGCAAAACTAGTCCCAAGCAAAATACTGCACCTTGATTTTCCAAACAGGAAGTAAAAGCAGTACTGGAGAAACCCTTATAACCAATTGTCAAAATCTTAAGTTATGACATCTCCTCTCCTGGCCACATCTCAGCTGCATCTGAGACACCCTGCTGGAAAAAGTGACTACAGATAGGACCAAACGTTGATGCCCAAATGCTCTTTCTTGTTTCTGAAGTGGGAGGTCAAGTTGTGCTTTTAGCTTCTCTGGCTCTGTAAGGCAGCACGCCATGCTCCAGTTTTTGCGGCGGGGCTCCTCTCAGGATAACCTCTTTTTTCCCCAGCAGAAAAAAAAACAGCTTTGCAAAATAATGCAGAAGTAGCATTCTCGCCGTGCCCTTGGTACTTATTTACCTCCCATTTCCAGACATGCATACAGAAACCTTTTGTGTTTACTCATTTTCTGATATATCCCAGATAGCTGTGGACTGAGCAACAGCATAAGGAAAAGAACAGCTACACACAGTAGTACCTTTTGTTAAGATGCATCCCACTATTGAATATATTTCACATAAGAAAGCAAAACTATTTTTCATATTTTATTAAATATAAAAGGGGGCAAATGCTACATTGAAGTGTCCCAATTCAGTTGAATCTCAGAAAAGGTTAGAAGGTCTTTACTTCTTTAGTTTTTGACTGTCTTCCATATAATTTTCACCTATAATAGCAGCAAGCTTGAAAGACATAATTTAATTCTCATCAATGATTTATTTTTATTTATGGCATTAAGAGTTAGAGGATGCATTTGACGTAAGATATGAAAGTTGTTACCAAGTTCTTTTTACTTGCCATTTCTTATTAGTTTTTTTCCCAGTATTTTACACAGAGCTCTCCTGTGGGGAAGAGATTAAATTATCTGGTGAGAGTGTTAATATACTGGAATAACTATGGGAAGTCAGATAATGTGGAAATACAATCAATATCATGAAATATCTAAAACGAAAGGAGGTAGGAGAGGATTTCATTCAGCTAATTAATGATGACATTATATATAACGTTAACCCCAGGATAAGAAAATAAACTAGTTTCCCAGGTAACCTGGATTTATTCCTGGCTCTGTCACTTATCAGAATTCTGACATAGGGTGAACAATTTCACATATAAATAGACATTTAAAATATACTGTTTCTGGCCAGCAGTCAGACCACAATCTAAACCAGATCAGTACCACAATCAAACACAGAATTTAAAGTATGTTAGACACCTGTTTTTCTTCCAAACCCTCTTTGTCTCAAATGCTCAGAATATTTTAGAATCAAATTCTCCTTTCTATGTGCTTTTAAAGTAGTCAACACAGCATGATCTCAGTCAAAAACTCAAAATATGATGCAAATATTCACAATACTGTACCATTGACATATGGATAGTATTAACTTTTGGACAAATATATCTGGTACTTTCTGAACCATTGTTTTCTCTTTTGTCTTTGTTCTCCTGTTTCCTTTCCTGGCTTGGTGCAGCTATTGGTGCTTCATTCATCACTCTTTGCAGCAAAAGAACTCTGCACTCTTGCTTTTGGTGACTCCAGGAGAAATATGGAGGAAGGAAAAGGAGGTTATCCAAATTACTGATATGATTTCTTCTTTACCATCTCACATTCTGCCCTGCTCACACTTGGCCTTAGCTACACTATTTGCACAAAAATTTCACATTGGTGTAAAAATATTTTATTGAAAAGAAGTATGCTACAGGTACTTAAAAAAATCCTATAGAATAATATCCTTATAAACATTCTTTTTAGTATAAAACATTCTCTGTGTTTTTTCCCCAAACTCAATATATTTTGTTTTGTTTCTGCTGTTACCACAAAGCTTCAAATTATCTTTTATTTCAATTTTCTACCAACTTTAACTGAATTCACTCTGCATTAAACATTGCTTGCCTTATACTATGGGAAGATTAAGACAAGAAATACAGACAAAATAATCGGTTTAAAATGATTAAGGCTGATTGAACCAGCTTTGATACTTATGCATGTAACCTAGCAGTGAAAAAATAATTACTAGGATATATAACTTTGTATCTCTAATCAGTTGGTTGCAGTAGCTCTACCGTCTCTGTCATCAATACCACTGAATACCTGAAATGAAAAAAGTTCACACTACATTTTTGCAAAGTAGTTGGATACAGGCACACAAAATTCTTCAAAATTATTCTATTAGGATATCACATTCATGAGTTCTAAATAAATTGATTTTCAACAAAGTCTTTAATATTTGATGTGCTCTTTGGCTCATCTGCCAGAGACTAGACCTTTGCAAAGGGATAATGGAGGAGGAAAATAAATAACAGGAAAGAAATCTCTTTAGATTTAAACCAGTATTAGATGTGTTTACTATACATATGCTTATTTTGATACTAACTAACTAAAAGAATAAAGATTAGATTCTAATCCAATTCCTGACATGGCTCTATTGGAAAACAGCTACTGCAGGGCCAGACACAAATGTTATAATTTGTGTTATGTCAGGATGCGTAGTGATGCAGTCGCACACGCCTTAGATTAGAAATTGCCTTTTCATCAGTATGCCAGCTAAAGACCACATCCTAATCTCAGCCATGTGCTCCTCTGCACAGCACATGGATGTGCATCCAGCACGACAGCTGTCCCAAGATGTGGCATGAAAAAGGGGATGTTCATCTTGGTGTACTCCATGAAGCACCTCTGGAGAAAACAAAAACCAATCAACCAACCAACCAACAAAAAAACCTAAAAACAAAAATAAAAAAAAAGTCCAACCAAAACCACCAAACTAAAAAAACACCCAAACAAACAACAACAAAAACAACAACAACAAAATAAACAACCAAAAAAACCTCAACAAAAAAGAATTAGGTGAAAAGTCAGCAGAGTACAGAGATGAGTTTGACTCCTGGGTCACTTTAGAATTATCCATTTCAAGCAGTTAATTTGTCAGTGAGGTTTTTTTGAAGTGGGAGGACAACACAGTGAACACAGCAAGGGTGTTTTAATCACTGCAGCTCTTGTCACCATCCTTGCATAAAGCATTACGTAAGCATCTGATTTGCATCAGCGTTCAGCTCTGATTGCTGAGAAAGCAGTTTGCAGTTTAATAAGATTAATACACAACATTGCTTTTTTCTTATTTTCTTCTGTTAGTGTTGGTAGCTGGAATTATACAGATTTTCTCCTCACACTAACAAGAACTAAGGCTGCTGTGAATAACATGATTTTTGTCTCTGGATGAATTATAAGACCTTTCAAGACTAAGATATTGCTCATATTTCTTACATTCAAGGCTTAGTATGAAAAAGCAAAATAATGTCACTGGGTCAAGAAGTACAGACATACTGATTTCTTCAAAGAGAAGGATGGGATATGCTGTACAATACTTTTACCTCACAGTGACTAAACCATTGGCTACCTTGGAGTATTTTCATAGTAGTAATGATACCTAGTACATCTGAGCTCAGCACATTATGTTTTGATTGAAAGAAAGCTAAAGATGACATTTCTATCTCTAAATGGCTAAAATTCACAATAGAAATCAGAGATAAAATCTGTGAGATTCACAAGAGATGATCTCAGATATCTTTTACAAGTGATCCCTGCTACAGTGGGCCCTCAGTATAAGACACAAGGAGAAAGATAAGTTACCCTTTCCACGGTCCACATAAAAATGTGAGCATTAAACAATGTAAAGGGCTTGGCTTAGAGGCATCAGGAATCCCACAGCAGAGCTGGAAGTGAGGCTTGCAGATGATTCGTGCCTGACACTGCCACCAGAGAGCGACACAGGAGACTCAGGTGGAAAATGTGGATTACTTTTACAAAAGGGGTCTTGTACTTGTTTTAAAACAGTGGAAATTCTTTATGAGTGATGTCACCAGGAAAAGTGAGGCAGTTATACACCAGTTTGCTAGCCCTGTGTTTGCCAACCACCAGTGGTTTTTTAAGAAGCCATTCTAAGTTTGGGCTAGAAAAAGCCCAGAGTTCAACAGAAGAACTTTGGAAGTTCAGTGGAATAAGTTCAATAATGGGTCCACCTGGAGACCATAGGGGATATTCAGTGCTGTGAGTATCCAGCATAGGGAAATGTACTTCTTTAAAGAAGGGTTTTATTGGTGAATTCTACAGACTGCAGCAATATCTGGATTAAACTATGAAATAAATACAAGGAAAGAGTAGCAAAAGATTAAAGTGATTGAGCATTGTAGGGAAAACTATGGGGACATCAAATTTTTTTGTACAGAAATTGATTACTTATTCTTCAACTCTTTATTTCAGGGATAATACACTATACAAACGGATTAAACCTATTTTTCGGAAGATATTATCTGAAAGTACACCAATAAGCCAGAGTTTCTTAAAATGACCTTTTCTGATTCTGTGAATTCAGGAACTCCTCCTCAGATATGACAAGATGACTGAATTTGGATGAAAGAAGCACAGTGGGGTCTGGGGTTTTAACTTTCCTGTCCTGTTGTACCCAGACGTTTCAAATAACGACATTGAAAGAACTGAGAAGTTATTTCTAAAGACTTTTTCTTCTCTGTATAGAATGGAACTTTAAGAATTCCATTGCTTAACCCTTTGGGAGTTAAGCATGTGAAATAAAGTCAAAACAAATTTGAGTCAATTATAAAAGTCTTAATAGTGAAACAAACAAGGTCTTTATTAACATGAATGAACTAAACAAATTACATCAACTGTTTCTGAGCTTCTTATGGATTTCTGTAGCCAGAAAAGTTCATGACATTTTTATCTGTCACTGTATTTTATTTGAGATTATTAAAGGGCTGCTATGATATTTCTTCCCCTCTTCTTTTTAAATCATTTAGGTTTCTTTTCAAAACATACTGCTAATGTTTTAATTATTTTACCATGCTCTTTCATTATATTAAAACTTTGGAGGGAATACCAGTTTTTCTGCAAAAGTACACAATGGAATAAAGAAGAAATGGTTTTGTTAAAGCAGTTTTCTGGAGCACTCTTACCACTGCCAACACTTTGGAGTATTATGTTTACTCTCAGCAATGTAACAGGGTAGAGAATATCACTCCAGGTTTTACAGTTCAGATGAAGGAAGTGGACAGACAGGACACAATTCACATACATACCAGGAAACCCCCACAAAACACGGCTCTTTTAAAGTGCCATGTGTGGAGAGGCTACACTGACTCAACTACCTTAAAAGACCATTAACAGTACAATTTAAAGTCACAAGGATTAAGGGAATATAATGAGACACCATAATTCTGTGGGATCAGGCATTACTTTACCAATCTTAAGAATATGTTCACCTTTATTTTCCACCAAGTGCTGACCTGTATGGTATCTGTTTCTTCTCATCACTGATTCCCAGTATCACTTGATTTTCCTTCCCAATTACCTGTCTGTCCTTCCCTTCTCAGCAAGTGCCAGCATTCAAAATTAACCTTTCTTTGCTGCAGCAACAATGACTAGTCTCAATTTCTCTATCTCATCATCTTTGTCCCAATTATTTGGATCAGATCTCTGTGCCATTGGCGTCCAACCTGAATGGCTTTCTTCCCACGTGTACAATAGCGAACAAGAAATACGTTTAAACAAACACCCACTTCACCCCCTACCTCCCTCCCCCCCATGCCCTCTCTCCTCACCCTGGTATTTTAATGTCTGGCAGGACTCAAGTAAACAATTTCACCTGGTTTATAGCATGTTCAAGCATGGATGGATTTTTAAACAGTCGGCAAAAAGAACAACCCTCACAAAACCATCTAAACTATTTGAAGACAAACAAAACCCCCAGACTGTGGCAGACACCCAGCATAAGAAAACCCAGTTTGCCTGGCTAATTCCAAATGCTGAATAGTGCATTTTGTAATGTGAAGCACTTGGCTGTCTACAAAATAAGTGCTGGTTATGCTAGGAAAACCTTCCATATGTAATACATATGGACATCACACACCAGCCCATTCCTTTTTCATTCCCTCTGATCCTTCTTCCCTTGAGTTTCCTGGTTGAATTGTGCACTCATGGTGCCCCATATAGTAATTCTGCATCTTATTTAAATTTAGGCTGGTGGGTTTTTTCTTGTCTCCCTATTTGTTGCTCTTTTCTTTCAGAAGCCCTATAGACATTAAACTGGACTTTGGAACAGGTCATTAAAACAAATTTGAAGAACAAGACAGATGTAAAGGTGACTAAAAGGTCAGAAATTATAAAAAGGTGACTAAAGAGGTCTTAGGAATACAATAAAAAATCAAGAAGTGGAATAAGGACCCCACAGGAGAGTCTAATCAACAAGGATTTTCTTTGTCATCTGTTTCAAATGCATTTTTATTTCTTGGCTACAGCTTGTCTTTAGAAATGTGTATTGAAAATGGCAATTATTTCTGTCAACTTGCTTTTTTAAACTTGTATTCTCTCTTGCAATTCTTCCTGCAAGCCCTAACTTCCAAGGCCCAGCATTACCAAACATAATATTCTCTCTCAGTAAAATAGGAAAGCATTAAAAAAACCCCTTAAATCCTAAATTAAAATCTGAGTTCCAGTCTTAGATTAGCACTATAATTTATAACCCTAAGCCTATGTCTCCAATGTTCTGTACCACTCTGCCTCACCATGCACATCAGTATATTCAAGAGGCATTCCTCATTCCTCTCAAAATCAAGATTCATAATCAGGGACTCTGCCCTTCCCTGGAAATGAGTAATCCAGACGTGAGAGAAATGTGATCCATTATTTCAGCTCAAAGTACTTTTTGTTCCCTTTTTTTTTTTTTTTTTTTTGTGAGACAGAGATGTGTTTTCTCTGCCACCCTCTCAGCTATGGATCAATTTTCATAGAAAGCCCCAGCACCAATTACTTCTGACATCCATCTACCACTGCTTTGCCTCCTGACAGCCCCAGGGGGCTTCACAGACTCCAGCTGCCTTGTACACCACCTCAAAGGACAGCTCTGGGACTGGAACCAGAGTGTCTGATGGGGCACATCCAGCCATGCTGCCTTCAGACGTGTCTTTGGAGGATGGCAGAGACCAGCAGACATCCAGAACTCTCCCCTGCTAACTTTGCATGACTGGTGCTCTGCAGAAAAACCTCTACTGCATCACAGAGAAGAGATGTAGCAGGGGTAGATTTCTGACCTTTGTCAAATGTTACAAAGCATTGTCCCAAAGAATCTCTTCAGATGACAATTCCCCAGATGAGAAAAAAAAAAACCAGCAGATGTTGAGCCTGAAGGCAGTGATAGCATCAACAGCATGCCTTCCAAAATATTTATTCAGGAGTGAGCACTTCACCAGACGTATTCCTTTAGGATCAGGGTTACCTTTCATTGGTTGCCTTATTGAACGAGCTCCTGAAACTGCTGTTTCAGTCTGGTGCTGCAGCAAGCCCCAAATAACTCCCAGTAATACCAGCAATGAGAAGTAAAAGAAAGAAATTGGTCAAAAAAACAGGTAATACTGGGACACACACAGAGGATATAAAAGCTAAGGGAAAGCATGGTTTGAATCAGTATTTACTTTCAGTATTGATTATGGAGTCAGAAATCTCTACCTTCTACTCCAGATGAGTTTTTCTGTGCCTTCCCCACAAAGACAAACAAATCCCTGCAGATTCACCACAGGCAACTTTCCAAAGACCCTTGCTCCATGTATAGCAGGCGAATGGTGCCGTGAACACAACAGTTCCCACGGAGGGACTGAAAGCAGAACCGACTATGCAAAATGCAGCTTCAGGGCCATTATGCAAAAAATATTTTAACTATTTTGGGGTCTTTCTTCATAAGTTTTTTTTTCTATATTGTGTGAAATTAGCACAGATCATTTATGATGGGAACATGTTGCATTGATTAGAAACTAAGACAATAAAATCAAGAACTGGTATTGGAGATTGGCTATGGAGAGCTCAGGTTGCCCTTCTGACTTAAGTTAGTTTTTTTGAAATAACCAGAATATGACCTTCAAACATTTTAGAGAACCTTTGAGGGTCTCAACGCACACACAGACAGACTCCACCTCCTTCCTGAATGTATTCCCATAAAAGTAGACAAGGAAAACTATAAGAGGTGCAACAGATCATCAAAGTAAAATGTCTAACTGCCCTGTGCAATATACAGGTTTATTCACAGACTCAGGGCTCAGCCTCCCCTCCCCAGGTGATCCATCATCTACTGTGCTGCATTAGAACCCAGGCATCAGAGGTCTTTGCAAAAATTATGCAAGTAGGTTTTCCTCCTGCATCCCCTGCCATCCCACCACCCGTGAAGCAAGAACTGAACTAAATTTTGTCTAAAAGGAAAAGTAGAATTAAACTTTTAGATATATTTGTCGTTTTTTTTTTTCCCCCCACGTTGTACCAGCCATACTTCAGCTGTCAGAAAGTTTGTGAAGCTGATCCTGTTGGAGGGCACTGTACCTCTCCTCAGAATCTCATCTTTCCAAAAGTGGAAAGGACTACTCATGGCTAAGCTGTCATTTTGATTTTCATCTTCAGAGGGTATTTTCTGTTCTTTCTTTTGAAGTCTGAGATTTGCAACTTCTGGTTTTAGTACCTTTGTATGCTAAACTGCACAGAGTGGTTTCTCACATGGAAACTCAGGGTAAACCATAAAAATAAGATGCCTTATTTAACCAGCTGGAAAAAAATCAACATGTTTAGGTCTCTGGATACATTTCTAACCTATTGACTTCATTTTTTTTAATCAAAGATGGGTTAAGTTCTCTACTGTGAGGAACAAAGAATTCTCGGTCTAGAATTATTGTTTTTAAGGGGGATATGATTCATAGAGGCCACAAGAGCTTTGCTTTATTTGTGACCTACTTCAGGGTTGGTGGTAAACTCATTATCTTAGCAATACTGAAGAGAAATTAGCAGAGGAGCTCCAAGAAACAGAAAAGCAGAAAATAACAAGACATGTCAAGATACCCGTGTTCAAACAGCTATGTCAGCTGGCCTGTGAGAGAATAATGGTACTACAAGTGTAAAGACTAAAAAGTGGTAAGGCAAAAGGTCAGCATTGTTATTAGAAAACTCATAAAAGTCACAGTGAAATCTGGTGAATAGAGCTCAAATGTTAAACACATCAAATATAAAAACACCCCAACACAAAAAATATATAAAAAACCCCAGTGGAATATTTTAATGTCACACCTTCTTAATTACATGAAATGAGCTTACAATAAACAGCTCTCAACCAGATTGATTGCTATTGAGTACCTTCCAATAGTGCACTGTGTAAATGGGTTTTACAGCAGCATTGTGACTTTCTTTTCTAACATTTTAATGACTTCAAATATAGAAGACAGCAGTGGAGATCCAAGAACTCATCCAACAGTACATTTGGCCTGGATAATCCCATCTTCCAGTAAAACAGGATCACAATTCAGATTGTAAAGGACTGCTTGACTGTTCTTACTGTGAAAAGTTTTCCCCTATATTGTGTCTCAGTTGCTCTTGTTTCAACCTGTGGATATTACCTCATGGTGAGGAGTCTGACTCCATCTTCTCGAAGGCTGCCTCATAAGCCTATGCAAAGCCACCTCTGCTCCCAGCTGAGTCAGCTCCAGCTCCTCAGCCTCTTCCCACAGCTGCTCCAGCCCCTTGGCTGCATCAGCAGCTCTGTACTGAACCCACGAACGTTTCCCAATCTCTTTTGGCATTGGCATCACCTCATATCCATATTGAGGATCTAAGTAAGCTCTTCTTGCATCTCTAGTTTTCAGACACAACTGTATAGCCCCAAAAGAGCTATCACACAGACCTGTTATTGCACTGGATGAACTCATTTCTGACACTGCTTGTTTTCTCTCTACTAGAGAGGGAACTCGTACCAAACAGCCACATTTCCTCAGCCAAGTTAGATTACAGAAAGTTCAACCATAGTGTAACCCTTTTGATTCCCTTTGAACTAATTGTTCACAAGATTTGCAAAAAATAAAAGAAGGAAAAAGCAGTTCTAGGAAGTGGGTCACTACGTATGATGCTTGTCTGTGAGTAGATATTTGCTGAGATTGACAAAAAATGACAGCAGTCAGCAAGTTTTTTGTTTACAGTTACTTTCACTGTAATCTTGCTATGTGCAATTGTTTGACTTTCACATAGATGAGGAAGTTTCCTATTTTAACAGTAGCTTTCTCAGTTTGGTACTAACATCACAAAAATATCTGGTTTTACTAAATTTATCCTTTTCTCCTCATTTTTGATTTGACAAAGATGCAGGAGTGTGTCAGTGCAGTCTGATTTGTCAAAGCACCTCCTGATGCCAGTCAGAGAAGCAAAAGGGCTCTTCTCATTTGCTCTGGCAGGCATTGCACATATTGGAATTTATACTGCTTAATTAGATTCAACAGAATGAACCAAAGCAAATCTTTAATAGAGCAGGGTGAACAGTCAAAGCAAACAGTTTGTAAATAACCCACTGGCTGAAAAATCAAAAATTCAGATTCATCCAACTAACTTTAGCATACATGAACCACTAACACACTGTCCAAAAACCAGGAATAACCTCCAGTGAAAAAAAAGAAAAATTAAAAAAAACTAATTAGCATGAATACTCTTTGTTCAGCCTTAACCTTTACATTAAGTTCTATAAGAGAAAACAGTTACACTTTGTTCAGCTTGAGGATTGCCTAAAAATTCTCTACAAAAGTGTATCTCCAAACTCGAAAATCTTTCTTTCTTGTTTCAGACTCTCCACCTAGGGGGAGTATCATATTTTATAAAATTTTTTAAATCAATAGGAATTATTGTTCAAAGATTCCATACCAGTGTTTTTCCTGTGCAACATTTTTGTATATTGCAATTTTTATAGATTTTGCTCACAATATCATAGGGCAAACTCTGAAAAGCACACTTATAAATTATAAATATTAATCCCTTTCTTTTAAGAAATTGTATACATCAATCATTCACTTTTCTCCAAAGTCAAAATTACAATGCTATATGAAAATGTTTTGATGTTTAGGTCTTGGGCATACTCTTGCCTGACACACTGCTTTGGTAAGGAATATGACTTCAGCAGAAAGCAGCCCTTGATCACTGCATATTGTATCTTATCTTTGCAGGAGGGCTGTCTTTGAACTCATGTACTCATACAGAATAAGATTTAATGGCATACAGCACTTGCATGTGACTTAATTATATTGAAGCCCAGAACAGTTTTTTGTGGTTCAATGATAAAACTATAAATTAACTCTTTGAACAAAAATCCGTAAGTGGTTAAACCACATTATAAAGTAGCAACATTTGGCTAAATAATCAAAACCATTCAAATAAATAATTATATATGTATGTTTGAGCAGGCTGTGCCTGTGAAGGGAGATGAGTCATTTCATTTTTTTTTTTATGTTGGCCTTGTGACAGCTGAGCAATGTAATTATCTTCTTTTGCATTGTGCTGGCTTATCTCATTGGTATTAGATTTTTTATTTTTCCATATTCTAATTTCTGTGGTGGGTGAAGTGCAAGACTCAGGGAGGCAAGGCACTGCTATGATTTGGTAGGCTTGAAGTTTCAACTAAATAATATTTCAATACTTTTAAATAAAGCCAAAGTGGGGGGATTCTTGTTATTATGCACCCAAGTAATGATTACTAGATACTTTTAGTGGATAGTTTTAAATTGTATTAATTTACCCTCATTTAAAATAATGAAAAACAAACAAGCAAGCCCTTTCAACCAGGCCAAAGGGATAATGAAAAACAAACAAGCAAACCCTTTCAACCAGGCCAAGGGGTTTACTGAATCCATACTATGCATAAAATGTATTTAGGAAGGTATATAAAAGTAGAATTATGTTTGGAGCTTTTGTTGCTCATGACAAATAAAATAAAAAAGCAAAACTACTACATTTACAGCAATGACACTGCTAGACGACTTATGAAAAATGCATGAACACAGGGCAAATGGCAAAAGGCGGGAGCCCAAAAACACATAGACAAATAAAAAATACAAAAAATCTTGAGGTACATACATAGTAGAAAGCCTGGGTATAACCTTAAATAGTGAAATACTAATAAATGTCCTTTTCTTATTATCACATATATCCCAAATGGAATTAATGTGACATCAAAAAGATTTCTTCAAAAATTAGACTTCACTGAAAGTGAGTTAAGTTGGACAATTGTTAAGAGAGAATTAGTTTTAGAATCACGTATACTTCTCTCGTTACTAATGAGCTTGAAGACCATGCTCTTTAACAGCCTTGTTCACCACAAATATATTAATGGGAATCAAAAAAAAAACAGTACTCACGCTAAAGTAACATACAAAGTGGAATGAAGTAATATTTTGCATTAGTTTGAAATATGGCATTCAAACTATCAATCTGAGTATCTAGAATGATAAATATTACATCTACAATAGCACACTTGTATAGTGTAGCATACAGCAGTACACTATACACAGACATACACTAAAATGAGATGGCTGTGACCTACAATAGACATCTGTAAAGCCAGTATCTGAATTTAAGTGAGAGAAATTTCACCTGAACGGACAAACATATGTAGTCCAGTCATCAAGCTTTTACTTAAAATATTGGCCAGCACTGCAAAAAGAGTATCACCTGGCAACTGATCATCTAGGCTGACTAAGCAGTCAGACAAGTACTGAAGTGATGGTAGCGTATGTGCATAAAAAAGGGAACTCTGGCTTTCAGGCCTCCTCCAGCCATAACATTACTTTGGCCTTGCTGGGGTTTCATTTCAGCCTCACAGTGCAGGAGGTGTGGGTGGATTTGCAGTGGCTGCTCCACCAGAGCTCTGCAGGAGCACAGCTATTGCTGCTGTGCTACAGGTGTTGTCACACAGTGCTAGCTGAGGGAGGCACACTCATCAGCAGCCAAAAACACCAGACTAAATCCGGGTGTCATTACTCATTTTGTACCTCACCAACATTTCCATCAACTCATACAAGCTCTAACGAAGAAAAGAGCAACTCTGGACCACTGGCTTTGGAATCCTCTCTGCTGCAGTAAAAATTTTTAGTAGGCCATAATACTGCTCAGTAATTCAGATGCATTTACGAACATTAGAAATTAGTTTTTTTTAAGGCAATGACATGTCATTTTGATCTTAATATTAAATGTAGAACTTGTGTGGTGAAAATCAGTGTAGACTACCTGTTCATGTAAAAGGATTCTGGTACTGCACAGCTCTCCCAGCCAGCACATTTTGCACATCCAGCAACTTTTTTGCATGATTGTCAGTAGCAAGCAATCCACTAGAAACACTATACAAGAGTAAAAGGATTGCCTTACAGACAGAACCTATTAGAACAAAAACCACCAGGCTCTGTGTTCAAGGCATTCAAAAGTCGAAGTCAGAAGCATTACTAATGACAGGCACATGTAATAAGATCTGTGTGGTGAGGCAATGCATCATTGTGGCCAGATTTAGAGCCAGATCATCACTTTAGAAATATCAATAGCTGGATAAGGTCCAAGTTACTTCTTCATCAGAGCACTATGACTCCTGACTCCCGTGAAAATAATAACCTGAATTTGTGGAGACAAAGTCCTGATCAATAATGAATCTTAACATGCCCATGCGATCTTCTGTCTTCTCAAATGTGAATTTGTACTGACACCTCCTTGGCACTCTGCCTGCAGTGGCTGCTCACTGAAAGCTGAGTGGCAAATGTGGGCTCGTAAAAGTTGAATAAAAATCTGATATCTGTAGTGTGTCTTGCCAAAAAACTATGATACAATTGTAAAACGTAGCTACGGGAAAACTAGAGAAACATTTGATTGTAGTTATTAAATTTGTGATATGAAATGTAACCTGACGCATGCATGTTTAGGCCTCCCAAAAAATCACACAATAACTCAGTCCTTCAAACCAACTTCCCAGGCTCCGAAGCCACACATCCGTAAATGTTTTCAAGTTTCTTATGGATTGCTCACCTACCTTGAAACTGAAAACAGTACCACTTTTATTGTTTAACAGAACACCACAGACTAGTTATGGGCCACATATCACAGCCATGTGACAGCCATGGAGTTAGAGATGAACAGCTCTGAACTGCACGTATTTCATTACGTCAGCTCAAATTTCTGATGCTTTGCCTCTCAAAATAATCCAGTATGCACCAGGAAGGTCCCTGGAAACCTCTGGGAAAACAGGATTTGTTTTACTAAATGAGACCCCTGACCCATTTAATCCTTCCCCTGGTCACATGAAGAAGTTAGGCACTCATGACTGCTAGGATAGGTTTCACTCTAAGTTTCACTATAACTTGGAGATTGATTTAAATGCTAAATTGCAGACACTCCACTTCATTTTTAACTTTTTTTACCATACATCTGGAAGTGAATTATAGCTTTAGAATCATAGAATTCTTAAAATATATTTCAAAACATGTTCTGAAGGTCAATTCTATGGTTGATGTTCACATGAGGAAAAGAGGGTAATTTCAAATTATTGCTTGACCAGATTTCCTCTGTGATCAAGTTCTATGCTATTTGCACAAGCATGCTGACACAAAGAGAATTTCCCATGCACTGGGAAATCTGTTTTATCAGTAGTTGTTTAGGACTGAGCCCCTGAATAAACGTCCTGCACATTTTATGCAACTACCATATTAATTTAGTAAGTATTAAAGCAGATGTTAAAATTTAAAATACTCATAGCCACTACTCTGATAGAAAGGTAAGTATCCCAGGCATACATTTGAACAGACTTTTCTGCAGGATCTAATGGAAATGCATCAAACAGCATAAACACTTGGCTGAACACCCACTGATGTTGGCAGCATAATCGTATGTGAAACTTCTGACTGAACCAGAAACTCTAACCGCTTTAAGGCGTTCTTTCATCTGGACGTCCAGACATGCCACTACCGTTCCACTCACAAGCCCTGCTCTGCATGGTCACTGGATAATGTTTCATACATAAATGTATGATAAAAACAGAATCCAGAGGCCAGAAAAATGCATTTTACTCATAGCATTCCAAATCTTCCCCAGAGCACACATACATATATTATATTCAAGAAACCCTGACTTTGTAGAATTTCTGTAGAAATTAATCTTGTTCAACATCTTCACAACAAAAAGCTGAAAATCAGGCCTCTGAACTCATGTTTATATGCTTTAAGAGATGACCTGATTCTCAAAAGCACTGAGCCTTGGGTGACTTGGGTGGATTTAGGGGAGAGGTTTTGTAATAGAGCTGGAATAAATGCCTAATCTGCTCCCTTTGTGGTTGGTAGGAGTATTACTGTTGAGCTCTGTCAAGCTCAGCTGCTGACTTTTAGACTTCTGTTTTTCAAAACCACGTAGTCATAGGAACTGAATACCGAAGAACAGGGCAGGGTTCTCAGAACACCACAACCAAAACACACTCCCTGTTTCTGAGTGTTTACTGTCACTGCTTGCTTGAAAGACTAACAGGTGTATGAGAAATTGGATATGAGAAAAATGTCTTCTTGTTTCAAAATAATTTAATCCTACCCTATTTCCTACGCCCCCCTTGCCTGAGCCTTGAAAGAGGAGATATGCCATCTGTTTCAATAAAACATGAAAAGTACACACACGTAACTGAGGCAGTGCTAGAGGTAGGGAGAGCAAAAAATAATCTGTCTTTAAAATATTAAATATGGAAAATTATGAAACAATAAAACACCTGTCCTTTCAGCATTCTATTCTACCATACTTGAGGAAATGTTTAACTACTACAATTATATTTATAACTTTTCATTGGAACATCACATTTTTGCAATCATCAAAGCTACAAAAAGTTTATAATATAAAGTAACAGTCTGAAAGAGTCCAGAAAGCCCAATTCTTTCTATTTCTTTTTAATTTTCATTTCATTTATTGGTTATTAGCAGAACCTTCTCAACCATGTTTCTCTTCTAGGTACATTTTCTTTTACTGATTGAGGTTCTTCATATTGCAGCTGATGCACTTTTCAGTGTTTTTGTTATAATTACCAATTCAGAATGAAAATGAAAACCACTTAATTATGTAATTGTCTTAGAGAGAGCATGATAATTAGAGCTCTCAGAAAAGCAGCCCAGAGGGATTTTCTGTACAGAAAGGTAAAGAAAATATAATACAGGCATCTCAGAAAAGGCCTAAGTAAAACATTGTAGGAAAAGAAATTATCCATGCAAACCTGAACAGATGCCCTCAAGAACTTTATACCTTAATCGACACAAAATATCACATTTACTTTAACGGTGCATATGCAGCAAAGCACATCACCAAAAAATAGCTATTCAGAAGTTATAAAAGCTAAAAGACTGATGCCATACATGAAATTAGAAGAAATATACTGAAAATTAAAAATACGTGTGAGATAAACCTGCAAACAGAAAGTTAAACGTTTACTAAGCCAATGTATATAAAACAACAAAAGCTGAAAATGTTCTCACTGAAGGACTAATGCAAAAAGCTGTTTCTAGTGTTTTGATAAATCTTCAGGCTGTGGTACAAAAAGTGTGCAAATGTCATATTAAAAGCCTGTATAAAGTTTTTCAGGCACATATCTCTAAGTTATTATGCTTTTCTAAACTTTGGAAGTATCTGCAGCTGCACACAGCAAAACCAAAACCAGCTGGACTCTCTGATACAGCAAAAGGACAAATTTAAAGAACATTTCACATTTATGACTTTCATGAGAAATCCTCCAGCTAAATCCAAGAGAAACATGAACATTTACCCTGCTAAAAAGCCTTAACCCTTTCATTCTGGCTTTGTGAGGGGATAACATAGGGGAGGCTTTGATCAGAGGGTGGGACTGGTTAAAACCCACCAAATTTCTGCTGCTGCCCATAGACATGAAGGGTGAGTGTGTGCACAAAGGAACAGCCCCACCAGCTGCAAGCTGTGATACAAGCCCTCAGAAGTGCTCAGAAGAGCACCTCTGAATTTTCAGCACTAGAGTTCTTACACTATTTTTCCTGAGTGGCATCACAACACAGAAAACAATGTTACATTTGAAACTAACAGAATATGTGAACAATTATGTTCTTTTTCATGCTAGAAGCCTCAAACTGCCACAGAAGAAATCAAATTCCTTCTGTTCCCAGCAGTTAACATTCATTTTACATCTGTTTTGACACTTGGCAGTAGATAATTATTGGCTACACTCTTTGCCATGAAGTACTTTCCCTTTATAATTAAGAAATCCTTTGAATTGTGGACAGTTAACTTCTCTACTGCTAAAGATTGCAAGGAATTAGTGTGTAAATTACAAGATGACACCAACAGTTTATATGGACAAGATAATCCCCATGTACTGAAGGCTACCTGTGTATAATGCAAAAGCAACAGAAAAGAATGATTTTTAGAAGTTTCAAATCATTTAACTTAAAATGGACCAGAACACAGAAATGCTTCTTTCCTTCCATCAGTGTGAGTCAAGGCAAAGCTCAGTGAAAATTAGAAGACGCAAATTGCTTCAGAAGAAAGTCTCCTTTCACTTTCCCTTTTTTACAGTTTTTACCTTTGCTACACTTGGACTCACACCTCTGTGATGCTCATAATGTGTGGCACACACGAGAAAAGAGGTTCTGGAAAAAGAGATATGAAAGAAAGAAACCACTTCTTAAGACTGTGAGCTATTCTAACAGTTCCAGAGGTTTCATCTAGTGCTTGAGTAAGTTAGGACACAGCACCCTGATAATCAGCATCCGCTTCTGCCTTCCATGTCCCCCCCCAGCGCACTTTTTGGGATTATAAAACACAATTTTATTTATTAACAAATTTTATTGTTTACTGTGTATCCGTGTAACTGTGTCTAGGTACACTGCTGATGCCTCTTACTGATTTCATCCATTTATTGTGCAGATTTGATGCGTTCACTGAGGATTTCAGGACATTCTCCTAACTCTCTGGAACTGGTTTAACACAGTTCTTTGGTAATTTCGTGGGGGGAAAAAAAAACAAACAAAACAAAAACCAAAGATAAAAAACCATTTCTATTTAATTTCTGTTCTTTCAGCAACCTGTTATTTCTCCGATTTACTACTCTGTCACTCCAGGCACTACTTTATACAAAGAAAGTGCACGAAATTAGTTTAGAATGCATGAAAATACATGAAAACAGACTGGTAACACACTCCGGTAGAGGGGTTAACTCTTCCGGGCACTGCCTTTGTTAACAAGTGAGGAAGGCAGAGCTCCGCCACAGGCGGGAGCGCTCCCTGCCGGCGCGGGCGGGCAGCGGCCCCCACAGGCCGGGGGGTGGCGGCGGGGCCCGGGACTCAGGGATTGAGGCAGGCAGGGCTCGAGGGAAGNATTAGAGCTCTCAGAAAAGCAGCCCAGAGGGATTTTCTGTACAGAAAGGTAAAGAAAATATAATACAGGCATCTCAGAAAAGGCCTAAGTAAAACATTGTAGGAAAAGAAATTATCCATGCAAACCTGAACAGATGCCCTCAAGAACTTTATACCTTAATCGACACAAAATATCACATTTACTTTAACGGTGCATATGCAGCAAAGCACATCACCAAAAAATAGCTATTCAGAAGTTATAAAAGCTAAAAGACTGATGCCATACATGAAATTAGAAGAAATATACTGAAAATTAAAAATACGTGTGAGATAAACCTGCAAACAGAAAGTTAAACGTTTACTAAGCCAATGTATATAAAACAACAAAAGCTGAAAATGTTCTCACTGAAGGACTAATGCAAAAAGCTGTTTCTAGTGTTTTGATAAATCTTCAGGCTGTGGTACAAAAAGTGTGCAAATGTCATATTAAAAGCCTGTATAAAGTTTTTCAGGCACATATCTCTAAGTTATTATGCTTTTCTAAACTTTGGAAGTATCTGCAGCTGCACACAGCAAAACCAAAACCAGCTGGACTCTCTGATACAGCAAAAGGACAAATTTAAAGAACATTTCACATTTATGACTTTCATGAGAAATCCTCCAGCTAAATCCAAGAGAAACATGAACATTTACCCTGCTAAAAAGCCTTAACCCTTTCATTCTGGCTTTGTGAGGGGATAACATAGGGGAGGCTTTGATCAGAGGGTGGGACTGGTTAAAACCCACCAAATTTCTGCTGCTGCCCATAGACATGAAGGGTGAGTGTGTGCACAAAGGAACAGCCCCACCAGCTGCAAGCTGTGATACAAGCCCTCAGAAGTGCTCAGAAGAGCACCTCTGAATTTTCAGCACTAGAGTTCTTACACTATTTTTCCTGAGTGGCATCACAACACAGAAAACAATGTTACATTTGAAACTAACAGAATATGTGAACAATTATGTTCTTTTTCATGCTAGAAGCCTCAAACTGCCACAGAAGAAATCAAATTCCTTCTGTTCCCAGCAGTTAACATTCATTTTACATCTGTTTTGACACTTGGCAGTAGATAATTATTGGCTACACTCTTTGCCATGAAGTACTTTCCCTTTATAATTAAGAAATCCTTTGAATTGTGGACAGTTAACTTCTCTACTGCTAAAGATTGCAAGGAATTAGTGTGTAAATTACAAGATGACACCAACAGTTTATATGGACAAGATAATCCCCATGTACTGAAGGCTACCTGTGTATAATGCAAAAGCAACAGAAAAGAATGATTTTTAGAAGTTTCAAATCATTTAACTTAAAATGGACCAGAACACAGAAATGCTTCTTTCCTTCCATCAGTGTGAGTCAAGGCAAAGCTCAGTGAAAATTAGAAGACGCAAATTGCTTCAGAAGAAAGTCTCCTTTCACTTTCCCTTTTTTACAGTTTTTACCTTTGCTACACTTGGACTCACACCTCTGTGATGCTCATAATGTGTGGCACACATGAGAAAAGAGGTTCTGGAAAAAGAGATATGAAAGAAAGGAACCACTTCTTAAGACTGTGAGCTATTCTAACAGTTCCAGAGGTTTCATCCAGTGCTTGAGTAAGTTAGGACACAGCACCCTGATAATCAGCATCCGCTTCTGCCTTCCATGTCCCCCCCAGCGCACTTTTTGGGATTATAAAACACAATTTTATTTATTAACAAATTTTATTGTTTACTGTGTATCCGTGTAACTGTGTCTAGGTACACTGCTGATGCCTCTTACTGATTTCATCCATTTATTGTGCAGATTTGATGCGTTCACTGAGGATTTCAGGACATTCTCCTAACTCTCTGGAACTGGTTTAACACAGTTCTTTGGTAATTTCGTGGGGGGAAAAAAAAACAAACAAAACAAAAACCAAAGATAAAAAACCATTTCTATTTAATTTCTGTTCTTTCAGCAACCTGTTATTTCTCCGATTTACTACTCTGTCACTCCAGGCACTACTTTA
This sequence comes from Pardalotus punctatus, assembly GCA_013400915.1. Lineage (NCBI taxonomy): Eukaryota > Metazoa > Chordata > Aves > Passeriformes > Pardalotidae > Pardalotus > Pardalotus punctatus. The sequence goes on along the minus strand of VZTX01022490.1, from coordinate 624,891 downwards.
TACAAAGAAAGTGCACGAAATTAGTTTAGAATGCATGAAAATACATGAAAACAGACTGGTAACACACTCCGGTAGAGGGGTTAACTCTTCCGGGCACTGCCTTTGTTAACAAGTGAGGAAGGCAGAGCTCCGCCACAGCCGGGAGCGCTCCCTGCCGGCGCGGGCGGGCAGCGGCCCCCACAGGCCGGGGGGTGGCGGCGGGGCCCGGGACTCAGGGATTGAGGCAGGCAGGGCTCGAGGGAAGGAGGGCTCAAGGGAAAGCGGGCTCGAGGGAAGAAGAGCTCGGCCGGCGGCCGGGGGCCTGGCCGGTATCGCTGGATCTCTCCGCGGGCTCCCTCAGCGCCCGACCCTCATCCTCTCCGCGGGCTCCCTCAGCGCCCGACCCTCATCCTCCCCGCGGGCTCCCTCAGCGCTCTGCCCTCACCCTCCCCGCGGGCTCCCTCAGCATTCTGCCCTCACCCTCCCCGCGGGCTCCCTC